>APFE031666918.1:0-19487 GCA_000404065.3 Pinus taeda
CCATATTTCGAAACTCTTTAAAATACTCAAATATGTCACTTTTCCTTCTAATGAAATAGACCCAGGTATACCTAGATCTATCATCAATAAAAATAACAAAGTATGAAGCACCACCAAGAGACCTAGTTTGCATAGGTCCACATACATTAGTGTGAATTAGTTCAAGTATATCATACTTTCATTTCTCAGTATGAACAAGAAACTCTTCTCTATGCTGCTTACCAATTGCACAAGCTTCACATGGTAAATGTTCACACTTCATAACAGGAAGACCTTCAACCATTGATTTCCTTTGTAACAATGATAAATCATTGTAATTTAGGTGCCCATACCTGTGGTGCCATAATTCTGTTGTCAATGTCTCTTTGGATGACAATGCAACATGGCGCTTCATTGTCACATCCAATCTGTATAATCCTCCAACCCTGTAGTGGTCCTGAACATCTTTCACTATACACCCCAATTTACCAAATTCTACTTTTAAATGATTATCATTGATAGTGGAAACAGATAGCAAATTCTTTTTGAGAGCAGGTACATACATCACATTATGAATCTGTCGCATTTGTCCATTAGGTAAGTACACATTTATTATGCCATAGCCTTGAACTTTAAGTGACCTGTCATCTCCTAGGTAAATGTGTGTACCATCAGATTTCTCATAATATTTATCATACCATTCTTTATTACAAGTCATGTGTGCCGATGCATCAGAATCTATGAACCAAGCATTCTCATCATCAGTTTCAGCAGACAATGCAGCAGCAGAAAGAAATAACTTAAGATTTTTAAATCCATCATTCACTGAGGTGTCTATGTTTATGTAATTTCCATTATGCCTACTATGTCTTTGATTTGATTCATTATTCTTTCTCCTATAGCAATCTTTAGCCAGATGTCCAGGTTTTCCACAATAATCACATTGAATGTTCCTCTTAACATAAGAATTAGGAGGTGCCATACCTTTCTGCTTTGCTTGAAAATGGCCTTTGTTCCTGTCCCATGGTCTCCCTCGGAATGGTATTTTGCCTCTTGCAGTCAAAGCCAAATCAGAACCATGTGACTCCAGTTCAACATTTTTCATTCGCTCTTCTTCTTGAAGAAGAATTCCAGCCAATTCTTCAAATGTAGGAGGTGTCAGTCTAGCTGAGAGAGCTGAAATAAAGACGTTATAGTCTGGGACTAACCCCTTTAAAGCAACAATTACCAAGTCTGTACTAGAAACCTTTTCACCAATATCACCAAGCTTATCACTGAAGTCTTTAATTCGGGAAACAAAGTTGCTAATGCTTTCATTGGCATCCATTTTGATAGATAGCAGCTTGGTTTTTAAAAATAAAATACGGTTTGCATTAGTAGTCTCATACAAACCTTTGAGAGTGTCCCATGTCTCCTTTGAAGTTTCACAGTCCCGAATGTGAGGAATAATATCGTCCTTCACTGACATGCGTAGCAGAACCCTTGCTTTCATTTCACGCTTCTCCCAATCTTGAGTGGCAGTAGGAGGTTGAGGCTTGAGCTCGTCACCTTTGACAATCGTCCAGAGATTGTATGCCTCCAGTACTGTTATGAGCTTAAATTTCCAATTAACATAATTTTCTCCATCAAGCTTTGAAGACTCATTTAAATATGAATCTGCAAGGGGATTAGCCATTTCTCCACCAATGACCAAATTCAAAAAAAAAAAAATCGCAAGCTTCTTAAGGTTGGAAAACTCGATTCCGGTAGAATCCAACAGGAAAACTGGTTAATAAATAAAACTCTGCGTATCTTTTAATTGTTTTTCAAAGTTTACACTTCACACTCAGAAAAAAAACGAACCTTATTCACTCAGCGATCAAAGAGCTCAAATTTCCACCGTGGGCTTCTTGGTCAATTCCGTGCCTAATCCAACAAGACCGATCCACACAACTGCTATAAGCCGATTGTTTAATACTGTCACTGCGCACGTGTAGACAGAACCAACTCCAGCGCATGAATTGCAAACTCAGAAAACGCAGCCAAGTTAACACAGGTCGGGCTCAAAGTAACAAAGTGCTGGAGAAACACTGCGCACACTAACAAAGTGCTGGAGAAACACTGCGCACACTCTAATGGCAGAGTCAGTCACTGCCCGCGAAGAGGAGAGAGGCGTAGACAAAAGAGCTCTGATACCAAATTACAAAAAATACACAGGAAGAAACACCAGCAAACATGAGACAAAGCTCACACAACTTAAATTCATTTATTTACTCAATTACATCACACTTATATAGGAAACTCAGTCACCTAAACTTCCTAAATATGTGCAACCAATTCCGTGGTTGAACGAGAGGATGTAGTTAGGAATTGGTTGCACATATTCAGGAAGTTTAGGTGAGTGAGTTTCCTATATAAGTGTGATGTAATTGAGTAAATAAATGAATTATGTTGTGTGAGCTTTGTCTCACTTTTGCTGGTGTTTCTGCCTGTGTATTTGTTGTAATTGTAAATGTAAATGAGATTTTCACACAGCGTAAAATCTCAGGAGGAGACAAAGTAACTTTTGTTGTTGAATTTCTTTTGGTGAATCCTGAGTGAAAGAGGATGAATTTTGTATCAGTCTTTTATTAATGAATATAAAGGCTTTTATGAGTGTGTAATACTCTGTTCTCAGAAATTTTTCAAGCTTCCTTGTGCAAATGATCCTCGAGAAAAACAGAGCATTGTCTCTGTGTGCAGTTTGTTTGCTTGTTTTTGGAATTTTACGAGAAAAATACCCAACAATGAATAATACCATTTTTATGGGTATTAAACACATATCGGGTATATATTTATATAGAGGTCAGCTCCTTTTGTCCATCCAATTTTTTCTCTCTTTGAGAAATCCACCCACAAGATTCTCTTCTTTGCAAGAAATCCACCCTCAAGAACTGGTCGATGTTCTGGAGAAAACAAGTCAAAGATGTCTGACGTAGTAGAATTATATTCTCAATTATTTTTGATATGTACGTTGCTTCATGGAGGTAACTCTAGTCACAGAGAGTGCGGCTAAGTGTCCCTAGAACAACAGAGCAAAATTAATAGGTTATCGTTGTGAAGATAGGTGGCATTTTTAAAATAAGATAATTACTCATGCATGAGGAGTTGGGTAAACATAGAGAGTCAGTTAGCTAAGTGATTGAGTGGTTGAGTGTTTGAGTGTTGAGTCATGTCAAGTTATGTGATAAACTACTTTGAGTGTGTGATTGCATGTGGTTGCATGTCAACATATTTTAGGAAAGTAGCTAGTTAGAAAAGGTTAAATACCCTTCATCAGTTCATTGTAAGCATCATGTTTTGTGTGATCAATATAATAGCAGCAACTCCTATTTTATGTGTGAATTATTCATGCTTTGTCCCCTTTTCCTTTCCAACATGTTTTGTGTGTTCAATATAATAGCAACAACTCCTATTTTATGTGTGAATTATTCATGCTTTGTTCCCTCTGCATTTACAGTATTTACCTATAAACCACCACAGTGGGATGCGGGCAAGAAGCAAGTAAAAATGTGTTGAATAGGAAGGTAACAAACATTTGACAACCTTAGAATTATTTGGTGGCCAACTACTAAACAAGATTGGAGATTGGAATTTACTGGGAAAAATGATGGTCTCTGTCCAAGAAAAAGCTCCTAGAATGTTACAATTGAATTTTTCTGGCTTCTTTAGGTGGCATTCCAGTACCAATGGTACTTGAAGTAGATGATAATAATTTGACTAGTACTATTGATATTCCTTTTAAGCATTCTATGCACTATTGATATTCCTTTTAAGCACTCTATGAACTACATCAAGAGAGTAAACGATCACGTTACTAGGGCTTGGACTTCTAATCACGCTATTTATGATATGGATTATGATGATGAAGAATGACTTCACCAATTCAATAATAATACTCCAGATTGTGATGGCAAAGAAACTAATAAAATTACCCAAGATGTTCTTGAGAGAGTTCTCGATAGACTAGAGAATATTGCTTTCCTGAGGAAATATCACTGTTTGACTATAAATGATGGGCTTGAATTTTTTTTGGATTGACAGAAGTGGAAGTTTTGACATTAATACATGCCCATTGGAGAGAAAAGCGGAAGATCAAAGGTGTAGCACTCGTTTACTAATATTAGCAAACATTGTTTGATCCGAGTACCCTGTGATCAACTATATATATAAGCTTTTTTGGGAAAAAAGTATTAACTAAATTCACCCCATAAAATAAAAAGTTAATTAAATATAAAAATGACCTAAGTTGTTTGATCCCAATATCCCCGTTATGCACTATATGTATTTCTAAAAACTTTGGGAAAAAAACGATTTAGTTTATCTTTATGTTATTGGTATCCATAAACGTAAGGATAGATTTATAGCTCTTCAAGTCAGGTTAAATAATGTAAATTTAGTATTGGAAAGCTTTTGTTAATTAATATAAGGTTTGTTCAAAATTCTATTTATCTACCTAATATGATGTGTGGGTTGTTGCTTTAGACTCGAAAATATAATATTTAATATAGTATTATTTGTTGTTGAGCAGATTACGAATATATACCAATGATGTGTTTAATACCCATCAAAATTCCATGAAACTATTTCGGTGAATTCTGCAAAAAGCACTTTGAATACATATGTTTTAACAGCAATAATAATTCTTTGATAATAATGATGGGAGATGAAGATAAAATCCATGCCGAAAGTTTGAAAGCACTCCAATTGAATCAATTAAAGGAGGAAATATATCGAGCTTTTTGTAGAAGACACCTAAATAGTTTCGGAGAATTTTGATGAGTTTTTAACACATCTCTGCTACATATTCGTAATCTGTCCAACAAGAATAATACCCTAATCTGCCCAACAACTAATACTGCCGTTTTCATGGGTATTAATAGCTATATTTTTAGTCTAAAACAACAACCACAAATTTTTCTAGATAAATAAATAAAAAATTTAACAAACTTTATATTTATTAACAAAAGTTTTCCAATACTAAATTTCCAATATTTGACTTGAGTAGTGATAAATTTATCTTTATGTCTATAGATACCATAAACATAAAAATAAACTAAGTCATTTTCTTCCCCATCTATAATATTTTTCTTCTCAAAAATTTTATACATATATAGTGCATAACAGGGATTTTGGTATGAAACAGTGTTTACTATTATTATATTTAACTTATTTTCTGTTTTAGGGATCAATTTAGTTGAAATTTGAAAAAAAATAAAAATTAAACAACAAAATTACTTAATTCAAATGTTTTTTTAAGAAAAGAGCAAAAAAAAGAACTACTACATCATATTTTACTTAGCTACACCTCTTCCAACCTTTCAAATTCAAATGAGATTAGGTAACAGACGAAAGCAAGCAATATAATGGTAGAGCAAAACATAAAAAATATAAACAATCACCTCATATTCCTGAACCAATGCTGCGCTTTTATCTTCGTCTTTTCCATTCAATGGTATTAATGTCAAAACTTCCACTTCTGCCCATCCAGAACAAACTTCAAGCGCATCATTTACAGTGAAACAGTCACATTTCCTCAGGAAAGCAGCCTTCTCCAATCTATCCAGAACTCCTTCAAGAACATCTTGGGTAATTTTATTAGTTTCTTTGCCATCACAATCTGCAATATTATTATTGAATTGGCGAAGCCATTCTTCATCATCACAATCCATATCATAAACAGCGCGATCAGAAGTCAAAGCCCTGGTAACTTGGTCGTCTGCTGTCTTGATGTAGTTAAAATGGTATTATTCGTTGTTGGGCAGATTACAAATATATACCCGAGATGTGTTTAATACCCATAAAAGTTCCATGTGTCTTCTGCAAAAGCCTCGATATATTTTCCTCCTTTAATTGATTCAATTGGAATGCTTTGAAACTTTCTTTATGGATTTTCATCTTCATCTCCAAGAACTATTATCAAGGAATTATTATTTCTGTTAAAACATATGTATTCAACGTCCATTAGATTTTATGGAATAATATATGCGGAATGGAATAATATACGATTCGTTGCCTTAACAAAAACAGCAAATATTATGTCATGTGCTATGACCAATGCGCTTACAGGATCCCCGTGCGCTGGATAGTTGAAGGGTGGTAAATGGTAATCCCAATTACTATTTGGTATCTTGCCTGTCAAATCTCGAATTTTCAGGCGGCTGAAATAATTCATGGATAATCTTCGTATTGTTTAACTTGTAGCGATTGTTCGACTTACAGGAGGCACTAATTAGTCAATAGTCTACTTCTACTTCTAATGCAGATAATTTATGTGTCTCCAGTAGTGTTTTGGCAACCTCTGAACGTGAAGCGTCTGGAATGCAGCATCTGGCTATTGGTTGAAAGAAGATGAAGGGGCATTTGTTCAAAAGCAGATTGTGTGAGAAATAGTAAGATCACAACGTCTTTTATTATATCTGCCTGTCGGGTTTCCGGGTTTGTTTTCCATTTTTTAATCTGTAAATAAATAACTGGCAAACATAATACAGGGTTTTCAAAGTTGGAAAAAGTGTGTATTTCATATTGTTGTAATCTAATGAGACTTTTTGAAAGTTTTTCTGGCGGGTTTTTCCGGTCAAAATCTCGCAGCAATTTATTGGAATGGCAAGTTTGATAGTTAGTTTATGCACAATCAAAGGGTCCCACGGTTTTTCAGGGTGCTGAATCCAAATATGGATTTAAAAAACCATTTTAACTGCTAAAAATCAAGATTTAAGCTCAATTTCTTCCACCGGGAATCTCCAAAAAATCGCATTATAGACAACTCCTAAAATTGAGCTTTCTTAATAAAGAATTACATTTTTTTTTCCTATGATTGAAAAATATAAATTTGAGCAAGATTACAATTTCCTTTAATGATCGAAAAATATTAAAAATGAAAATATATATCATATTGATTTAGTTTAGTCATTAATTTTATTATAATGGTAGTCATGTAATTGGATACATGTAAGTGTCTAAAATTTATTTGGAAAAGTAAGTAGTTGAAAAGGTAAAGTAAATGAAAGTACTAATTAAATTCGTGAATATTAATTTAAATAAAATTAGATTTTAAGTATAAATGGTTAATATTTAATATTTAACAAATTTAATTTAATGTTAATGTTTTTCTTAATTAAAATTTGATTTAATTATTATGTAAAAAAAGAAGGATAAATTCAATATTGGATTTACGGAAGTGGAGTTTATATGTGGGTTTAATTAAAAAATAATAATAATACGTTAAATGTGAGTTTATATTTGAGAGTAGTTTTGCATATGTTATATGGAAAGGTGAAAATGAAAATTAAGAGTTTATATTTGAGAGTAGTTTTGCATATGCTATATGGAAAGGTGAAAATGAAAATTAAAACTTCAACAAGTATTTCTGAATGTTTTAGAAGCGATATCCAGGTCAAGCAAGGTTGCCCATTATCTCCTACTCTTTTTGGTTTATATATTGACAAGCTTGATGAGTGGTTAAATTCGCAAGGGGATGATGGTATCCATTTTGGCAAGTTTTTTACAAGACTTCTTTTGTATGTAGATGACCTTATTATGATCGCTAAATCTACTCTTGGTTTGCAAGAGAACTTACTATCTCTTAAGAATTTTTGTAGAAGCGTCAGGATGCAAGTCAATATTAGCAAAATGAAAACAATTGTTTTCTTAAAAAAGAAAAAAAACGCAACCAACATAAGTTCTACTTCCGAGGCAACATTTTGGAATAAGTTGTGGATTACAAATACCTAAAAATTGACTTCGACAAAAATTTAAGCTAGGATGGTTGTAGAAATCAAAGAACTTTGGGGGGTTGGAAAGCATTTTATGCTTTCAAAATATGTGTAGAGAGGAAGAGTTATCGGACTGGAAAACCACTCAAACTCTTTTTGGGCTTCTAGTGATTCTGGTGATTCTCTATGGCTGTGAAGTGCGTCACAGTAATACATCTGACATGTAGTGCAAACAAATTCAAAATTAAAACTGTAGTTCTTTACTCTATCTCGTTAAATTTCCGAGTCATAAGGTATTTAAAAAATATTGAGCAAATCGAAGAGTGCATATGGCCTAAGGTTGTCTTTAATGACATATTTTGCAAAAGAAAGAAGAATTGGATGCACCAAACTAACAAATGGTTTAGTAAATGGGATATTTGCTTGAGCATGTGTCTCATAAATAGTAAAGAGATAAAAGATTTTGTTATGGATAAGTTCCACAAGGGTACTTGGGATAAGGAACTAGGGAGAAAGAAAAAATACAATATTGAAGTGTTTAACCCCGCTCATAATCATCAAAAAAAAGCATACATATAGGCCAATATTTCTTGAAGAGCCAAAATTCTTATTGCTCAGCTAAGAACTAATTCTCATCAACTCCATTGTTAAACAAGGTGTTGGAAAAGGCCAAGAGAAGTATGGGATGAAAGAGTATATATTTTTTCGTTCTTCTAGAAAAGTGGAAACAGAAAAGCATTTGAGTTTACAATGTGAGGCCTTCAAAGACAATAGTGAAAGTTATGCAAATATTTTAGCAGCTAGCTCTTGGGATAATCTATTTAGCAAGGGGTTTGTCGAGAAGCTGGGAGCGTTTATTGTGAGGTTTCTAAGGAATATGGTCGAATACATCAACCCGATGAAGAAGCAATATGTCCCATAAGCTATCTTTACCCTTGTGGACGTTATAATAATTCTCCTTCTCTCTTTCTTATGTTATGTAAATAATACTAGTTAATCATATTTGTTAATCTTTTGTGGCAGCATTCCACAATAAAATATTTTATTAGTTGTTTTATTTTTGTGATAAATTCTTTATGTATGTATATTTAAGTTAAGTGAAAGGTACTAGCTACTATATATCCCTTGTTAATTATTGTTTTATATTAAATGAATAAAAATAATACACATTACAAATTTTGATACTTATTCGATTTTATTAGATATTATAATTTACTTGATTTATTTAATTTTTTAACTATGTTCGATAAGTTGGTTTATTTTGGAATAGAAATTCTATAATTTTAATTTATTTTTTCATAATTGTGAGTTCGATAGGTATGGATTTAACCTCCATGGAATATTTTATGATGTTGTTCGTACAATATGTTGGAAATATTGTCATTGATGGCAAAGGAGTAGCACAAGGAACAACAAGCAAAGGAGCAGCAAGGTAAGTAGGAGCAAGGCACAAAGGAGCAGCAGATACATTGATGGTTTGATACAACATTGATGTTGGCATGTTGATGGCTTGATGCTTGTGTTGATGCCATGTTGATGTCTTGATGCTCGGATAATGTTGTAGAGATTGTTTAATGAATAATTTGTGGTGACACTAATTTCTTGTTAAGTGAATTATTGTGCCACAAAGGCAAGACTCCATGAAAGCAAAGGCAACTTTCCATGACAGAAAATCAAGACAAGACTCAATAAGGTTGAGGAAATGACATGAAGTAAAGATGAATTTGAACATATATATGTCTTTGGAGAGTCAATGTCACATACATGTGCTTGCATTATTTTCATATGTTGTGTGCATATTGTTTACATTGGAGAATGCTTGCATGTGTTGCGGTTGTATAATGTTGCTTTCTCTAGTATCTTGATAGATGCACCTAATCTTATATATGGTTTAAATAATATGTGGTGGAGAAATTATTTATTTTATAATATTCAAAATATGAAGAACTTGGAAATGAATGAGTGGAAGGAAAAGAGTCAAGCCTTTTTACTTCATATTCTTATGTGGAATACAAACAACTAGCAAATTATGTTTATAAAAGATGTGCTTCTTGGAAGCATAATGTGGTTAGAGAGTGGGAGAATGTGGAAGAGTTGATTGATGTATTATGCATTAGTCACCTGGCACATTTGAGACTTATGTGAAGTAGAATTGAAGTGAAGAACATGTAGAAATGAAGATGGATATATGTAGAATTTATGACCTAGTAAACTAACACATTGTTATTTCTTATTTTCATCATGGGGTTGTAGTCCCCTTTCAAGTTGTGTCTTGATAAATATCCAATTGGAGTTGGTTGAAGTAGGAACCTGTTGTGGGTTGTAGCCTACATAAAACATATGGGAGTGAGCTTCGTTTCATGTTGCAACTTGCAGAAAACTGAGGTAGCAACCTCCTGTAGGTTAAAGCCAACAAAATAAAATGTAATAAGGAGTAGGAGCTTGACATTAATCACAACAATAATAAAATCATGGTTTTCTTCCTTTATGGGTGTCCACGTATATTTGGTGTCAATATGTGTTGTTATTATGTACTGATGTGATGTTTTGGTTTTCTTATTACTTGTTATTTACATACTCAATCTACTGGTCCTTATTTGTTAAGTTGATCATGTAATGTTTCAGCTAATGATATTAATGAAAATCATTTTAATGTCCATGAATATACTAAATTGATCCCCCCCCCCTCAGTTTATTCAAATTTTCATCAATTGGTATTAGAGTGGGTTCCTTCTATATAAGCCTAACATCTTGAAGGTAGGTCTAATTAAGTCATGGACTATCAAAGTGTATCTATTCTGAGTGAAAAAAACTTTCATGAATGGAGAGATAAGGTTCAAACTAAAATAAAAGCTTATGGACTTGGTGTACGGAATCTTGTATGTTATGGTTGCTGCAAAGACTCTCTCTCTTTGCAAGAACAATATTGGAATGTTAAGGAAAAATGTGTTATGTATAAGAACATTCATAATATGGATATTGATACAATAATTGATTTAACTTCTCTAAAAGAAATCTGGGATAGATTGAAGCTCATGCATGAAGAGACTAGAAGCAACAATGTAGAGAAAGGAAAGAGAAAGAGGAAGGAGAAAAACCCTTGTCAAAAGGAAAGTGTTCAGTTAAATGAAACCTTTACCTATGTGAATGTGCAACACTCTCCGAGGTAAATTTGCATATAAACAACATAATAGGAACAAATTTACAATAAGAATATGAGTCATCAAAATCCATATATACATCAATACATTTGCACATCAAAATCAAGGGAGTGAATTTTTCATTAAAAGTGCAATGAACGAATAGATGATGGGACTACCACATTCCACCCGACCATAGATTGCATGAGCCAAGTCTCTCTTTAGCCAATCACCCCCATGGCATATTCCAAGCATGAATGTGGGACTAAAAAAGCACATAAAAAACACCAAACAATGTGGATGCCACTGGAGTTATCTGCCTACACCGTTAGGAATTTGAGTGCCTCCTAGTCTCTAAAGCTTTATCGTGTATCCACAACCTAATCCATGGATCACTAGGCCCTACACAAAGACATACCCTCCATGCTTTATCGTGCATTCCATCTTGGAATCACTACTCCCAACGGAGAGAAGGTCACCTCTTGGCTTTGTCGTAGATCCCGTCGTTCACCGACAAGGACTCCAAGGCCCACCAAGGAACACAATATGGCTTTACGGCAACCCACATTTTGGTTCATAGGTTACTAGGCCAGTGGCTTCGTGCATCCCCAGTCTAGTTCAGGGAACACTACCACCATGTGTTTGTCAATTCAGAGATCCACCCCACTCAACTTCAAATCCAATCTGGCCATCCCCACAAAATGCATGAGAGAACCCATATCATCAAATATATCTTCAAATGGCAAGGCTAGGTTGAAAATACTATCACACCTAAAAAAACCCATTCTATGGTAGAAAAGAAACCCTTGCAATCCCATGCATGCCAAATATAGAAAGGAAAATACACATGCAAGTTTATATCTGCAATGAAGCATGTTGTAGTTACTTGATCCTGCCTTTCACTGCTTGATCTTTGCTTCCTCTTTCCTCCTTTGACTTTATTTCTCGAAGAAAACTCTAAGTATACAAGAGTATGAGAGAGAGAGATAATAATGAGAGAGATCCAGAGCTAAACTGACCAAGTCTTTCCCACTGATCCATAGAAGCCATTTTATTAATGAGGCCTCTATTTTCTTCATTTTCAATTATTTTCCTTCAATTTCCTCCTCACATGCAACATGTGACCTTTCACCTTCCTTTTCTCCTAATTTCCTTTTTTTCATAAATAAATGTGCTAAAGTACTTTTTTGCCTCTTCAATACCTCCGTCATTTCCTTTGCCAATTTCCTTAGCCATAAATAACCAAATGAACACCCCCTAGGATGTCTTGTCCACCATCTAAATTGGAATACATGTCCCATCATCTGTGGTATTTATATATTTTTACATGCAATTTTCACCAGGGCTATTATAGAATCCTCCCCCTTGGTGGAACACCGCCCTCGATGTTCAATGACACCTATAACCAACATGATTGCTAAAAAAAACATACTGCCCATGGAGATTTATAACACAACTCATTATGGTATTTACAATAACCACATATACATCTACACATAGGCACATAACCAGTAAATAAATGAATAAGATTTTCGCATCCACAACAAGGGAATCAAGAGGCTCACGCCTCCACCCTCAAATTAATACAATGATCCACCTCCTTCCCAGGAAGTCCAAAAGCCACTGCCAAGTAAAATCTACATCCAATGGCTAGTGCTATAATACTGCACCACTTGTCCTCTTAGTGAATAGTTACCAGCTCATTGTTCCATGGTGCACTCCCAATGTGCATTTGATTCCATCTGGTAATCCTAATGACCAACAAAAATCCATCCCCGGACTTCCCTTCTCTACTACATAGTCCCTCAAGAAATCCAGTCAATCACTTTTGTGCAGTCACTCACCTTCCAACTTCTGCTAGCACCCCCATCCCAGTTAGTCCATCCCTTGGAAAGGCTTCCTCACATCTGAAGATACAAAAACCAAGGCATATACTTGCCTTAACACATCATACTGGTCATAGCATGCTCATGGACATCTATGGACACTATTGGGTACCACTGTCCCAAAATGGCCTTGCTCCTAAAGTGCTTTACCAACATATTGTTGCATGTTTCAATTCCTTTGTTTTTGCTACTAATTCCTGCAGTCAACTTCAACCACCTAACAGAGAATTTCATGTATTCCTGTACCAAGAACATAACTTCCATTAGATTTAAAATAAATTGAAATAAATTCACATTGTACTGCATTGGTAGCTTGTCAATAAGGTACATTTGCAATCTTGTTCGCTTCCAATCACAACAAGTCAAACTAGCATATTTGACCAAATAAAGATATCACATCAGGTTATCTCAAACACAACCATCATAGAAAAAAGTCATAAATAAACCAAAATCATAGATTAGATATAATCATGATATACCATAGTCATAAATCACATGCATAATAAAAATGAAATAAAATGTTGATACTTATCCACTTATCAATCCTTAGCTTCTACCTTCGTCTTTATTCCATACACACTCCGGCTCAATTTCTACACTCGACAAACACCTAGTGCCTTCTCCTCAACCATTTTCATACGCACATATAGCCACACTTGACACAAAACACCATGCAATACATGCACCTACACCTAATGTACAACTCATACACCTATAGCTAGTGTACAAAATAGTTCATCATCTATATCTGATGTGCAATACTGCCTAATACATGTAACTACATAGAGTAAAACACATAGAGTATGCACACCACAATACCATATATACATGATGAACATGCATAATACCACATGCCCATAAAACATCATCGAGGACATGCATACAGTACCACACGTACACCAGTACCATATGTACAACATGTACATAGTACCACCGGTACATTGCACCACCTGCAAAACGTGTGCATAGCATCACATGTACATGGTACCACTTGCACAACGTGTACACAATGCCACATGTACACTACACCATTATAAAAATACACAATACCACATGTACAGAGTACCACACGCACCACATGTACGCGACACCACATGTACACAATGCCATATGCACTACATGCATATAGCACCACATACACACAGCGCCACATGTAGAATGTGTACACAACACCACACGCACACGACACCACTTGTACAATCATGAACACCACACCATATTTACATAGTACCAATGTACCACATGCACGCAACACCACTTATACATAGCACTACATATCCAACACGTACATAACATCATATGTACACAACACTGCATATCCAAGATGTACATAGCACCATATTCACACACGCCACATATATATAATGAAGTTAGTACAATATGTATACAACGCCTCATATGAAATATTCACACAACCCTATTTGTACCATCCTGTACCTAACATTGCATAAATAACATGTATACTTGCTATGTATACACAACACTGCATGTGCACACATCATATATGAAACATGTACAACATATACAGTGTATGCACAATAGTAGTACCACACATCCAAAACCATATTGTCCTTACCAAGAAACCTTGCTTCCCATGTCTTATCCATGCTTACCCTAGCATGTCACAAACCACACTGCTTTCACTTTACTGATGTATCCTTCAACATTACCTATCATAACATAAACATAAGCATAATATAAGTATACAATATCAATTCATATCCACATGATACTGACCTTATATTTATTGTGACTACTCTTCCCAATTGATTCCTCATAAGACCAAGAACGTCTTCATGTCATTCCCTCGCATAAGCAATCACTATTCCACATAATGATCCCTAGATGCCTTGTAAAAAAATGACATCAATACATACATACATTCATATATAATCATTAGCATAAGACAATCATGGTCATGTTAGACAATGACATTCATACATATATATTCTATATACATATGTAAACATCACAAAATCATGATCATAACATAATTACCAGATAAGATAATGTCTAAATTAAGATAAGTTCCTTATTTATGCATAGCCATTGAAAGAAACAACTCCTAACATATCCAAATCATATGAAACCTCTGATCCATTTACTTTACTTTTTTTGGTTACATTTCTTGTGTCTACACTGCTAATTTCCATTTACCACAATGGACCCAACCATTTAAACCAATTGTCATAGCCTTACCTTGCATTGTGCTTACTCATGCACATAGCTTCATCTGGGTCTTATATCATCGGTTGGGTAACACACATATCTCCTGATTTCCATCAACTTTCCTCTTTCCCAACCAATTCCCAAGACTCAAAACGTAAAAGGAAAGACAAGAAAAAAAGAAGAAGAAGACCATAAAAACCAATAACAGCATGACACCACAAACAAAGTGGTATGGCCATAAAATAGACATTAAAAAAGCCGCAAATCAAGCTCAACAATTCATAAAATGCCAAAACCACAAGACTAACAACAAACACCATGACTCAATCCCCATGGTTCCCATGGAAATCACAACCCGAGCCTTCTTCACGATTTCATGGCAACCTCTCTTGACATGCAACTCCCTGCATCATGCTCACACATGTCAACCACATGTTCCAAATATCAATACAATCATATTTATCAATTTGAAACCAAATTTTTTAAACAATCATGTCATAATCCATAGTCATTAGACATAATGCTACAACTATCAGCTACATTCAAGTACATAACAATTGTCTCAACACATACATGTTATTAAATTCATCTTAAAACAAAATCATTTGAACGCACACTCATATGAAGCAATTTGACAATCATTAAACCACTTTTAAACATACCATGTTAAATAAATCAACTAGGCCCCAACACTCAATCACCAAATACACATCATAATCAAAAAACCAAGCACCAAATATATGACATAAGAAAACTAATTCCTTAATATATATTAGGGGAGGCTATCTTGTCTACATAGTAAAGCTAGGTTAGCATGATACAACTTCACAACATATCAACTCAAACATAAATCATGATATCCCTAATAGTAACAAACTAACATTTTCACGTCATAAGATCATAAGTATTTGTCGTTCATGCATAACAATCACATATGTATGATCAATCTAGATTAGTACGACACCATATCACGAATACGTCAGCTCATACCTAAATATTTCAACCATAATCATCTGCATAGGCCAAACCAAGTTAGCACAATACATATAACATCAAGAACTTCAATGCAATGAAAATAACCATCACACATATTATGAATCCAAATTACAACATTAAAATCTCAATGAAGCAACCCTAATCATCAAGTTAATATAATATAACAATAGTAATCTATATATCATTCTCAGCAACAACATATAACCTAATCATCATCTTACCTAATATAAAACAACAATAGAAATGCATACAACTATAGTAAAGAATGATAGTAACCTATAGCTTTATGCATTTTCATATAAACAACATAATAGGAACATATTTACAATAAGCATATTAGTCCTCAAAATTCATATATACATCAGTACATTTGCACATGAAAATCAAGGGAATGAATTTTTCATTAATAATGTAATGAACCAACAAATGATGGGACTACCATGTTCTACCCGACCATAGATTAGTTGAGCCAAGTCTCTCTTCAGCCAATCACCCTCTTTCCATATTCCAAGCATGAATGTGGGACTCACAGAACACATCAAAAACACCAATCAATGTGGATGCCACTAGAGTTCTCCACCTACATGTGAGGAATTTTAGTGCCTCCTAGTCTCTTAGGCTTTACCATGCATCTGAAGTTTGATCCAGGGATCACTAGGCCCTAAACCAAGACATACTCTCTATGCTTTATCGTGCATTCCTTCCTGGAATCACTAGGCCCGAGAGACACAAAATCCACCTCTTAGCTTTATCGTTTATCCGTCCATTCACCGGCAAGGATTCCTAGGCACACAATCTGGCTTTACCATAACCCACAGTTCAGTTCAGGGGTTACTAGGCTAGTGCCTTTGTGCATCCTCGGTTTGGTTCAGGGACCACTACCACCATGTGTTTGGCAATTCAGAGATCCACCCCACTCAACTTCAAATCCAATCCGGCCATCCCCACAAAATGCATGAGAGAACCCATCTTATCAAAGCTATCTAGAAATGGAAATGCTATGTTGAAAATACTATCACACTTGGAAAAACCCATTTCGTAGTAGAAAAAAAAACACTTGCAATCCCATGCATGCGAAATATAGCAAGGAAAATACACATGGAAGTTGATATATGCAATGAAGCTTATTGTAGTTGCTTGATCTTGCCTTTCCTTACATGATCTTTGCTTCCTATTGCCTTCTTTGCCTATTGTGCTCCAAGAAAACTCTAAGTATATAAGAGTATGAGAAAGAGGGAGAGAGAATAATGACAGAGCTCCAAAGCTAAACTGACCAAGACTTGCCCATTGATCCTCAAAAGCCTTTTTATTAGTGAGACTTCTCTTTTCTTCATTTTCCATTATTTTCCTTCAATTTCCTCCTCACATGAAATGTGTGACCTTTCACCTTCCTTTTCTCCGAATTTCCATTATTTTCATAAATAAATGTGCCAAAATACATTTTTCCCTCTTTAATGCCTTATCCATTGTCTTTGCCAATTTCCTTAGCCATAAACAACCGAATGAACACCCCCTAGGATGTCTTGCCCACCATCTATCTTGGAACACGTGTCCAATCATCCATGGAATTTATATATTTTTACATGGAATTTTCACCAGGGTTGCTATTAGAATGTACCTGACTCTCATGAAGAAAAGACAGATGAAAAATTAAGCTAGGTTTCACTTATCATTGGCTAGTATAGACAGATTGAAGAATGAAAACAAAGATATGAAGAAACTGGTGAAAATAAGTGATGAGAAGAGCATGAGTACAATGAGGAAATTGCCATTTTTAAGACACAAATTAAAGAAGCAAACAGACTATAAGAGGTGATGAGCAGTAAATTCAAGAAGAGAGACCTATAGTGGAGAAGATTAGAAGTTGAGGTTGATTCAGCTATAAGTAAGTTAGAAGCAAAGAATAGGTTGTATAAGTAGTTAGAAGAGTGATCTACTTGCAGATATGAAAATTAATAAAACAGAGAACCACAGAATAGACTGTAGACACAAACACTGGAATAACACAGGTCTGCAAACAATACCACTACTTTATTATGAAGAAGAGATGAGCCATTTAAAAACAATTCCATCATTCTCTTTATTACAAAAGATAAAATCGAACTGCATAATTAGATAAAGCCAATATATTTTAGGTGTTTCCTTTTTCAGATGTTTCCCTTTTTTCTATTCTTGGATGTTTCCAATGAAATAGTACGCTTTTTCTTGGTTTCCCAATCAGTGAGATGTTGCTGATTTTTGTGTCCTTTCTGGTTGCCCAATTCCTCCCTGTTTAGATCAGGAAGCGTCCCAGCTTCCTCCACCAACTGAGGGAAATTGCGTTGCAATGTTTCTGCATTGATCCAATTTGCATGTGCTAGTTTGTGTCCCTTCCGACCAACCAAATATGAGAGGTATAGCTGATGTTGCGTATCCCGTTTCTTGAAGTCCAGAATTGTATCTTTGAGCAGAGGATGCTGAAAATCTGGAATATTATCAACCAGATGATGAATTGTAACAGATTCCTCAAGGAGAGGTGGTTCAAATAATTTGAGATTATTAACATTAATAACATCGTGGATGCCAAGCTGGGAAGGCAAATCCAAGCGATATGCATTTTCTCCAATGCGTTCCAGAATAGTATATGGGCCATATCTCAGAGGGTGCAGCTTATGATGCTGGCCCTTGAAGCGTTGCTTGTCCAACAGGAGCCAGACACGATCTCCAAGTTGAAAAGACAAGTGTGTTCGCTGCTTTTCATGTCTTTGTTTGGCACGAGCTTGGGTTGCTTGCAAAGCAGTAGTTACTTGAGCTTGGTGTTGAGAAATGGAGTGTATAAAATGATGAGCTGATTTTTGTTCCTGTTGTTGATGTGCAGACCCAGAAGGCGTGATTGTTAATGGCATCTCATAGGGTGCACTTGGTTGAAACCCAAAGCAAACCTCAAAAGGGGAGAAACCAGTTGAGGAGTGTGTTGCTCGATTGTTAGTATGTTGAATGATGTGAAAATATGTATCCCACTGTTTGTTTTTGGAAAAGTAGCTGCGAAGTGAATGAACCAAAGTACGATTGACAACTTCGGTTTGTCCATCTGTTTGTGGGTGGAAAGAAGTGGAGAAACGAAGTTGGCAACCCAACAAAGACCAAAGAGTACGCCAAAAGGTACTGAGAAAGCGAGAATCACGATCTGAAATAATGCTACTTGGCAAAACAAAGTGTGGCCATACATGATGGAAGAAGAGATCCGCGGTTTTAGCAGCAGAAGTAGTCTTATGATAGGGAAGAAATATAGCCATCTTGGAGAAACGACATACCACTACCCAGATAGCATCATGTTTACGAAAAGTAATAGGAAGGCCACTTAAAAATTCCATGGAAATGGATTCCCAAGGATGAGAGGGAATTGTTAATGGCTGATACAAACCATGGTTACAATTTGAGGGCTTGCTTTGTGAACAAAGAGAACATGCACGTATGAATTTTTCCACTTGCTTTCATAAGGCAAGCCAATAGAAGTGGCGTTCAAGATTGAGAATGGTCTTGGCTGTGCAAAAATTTCCTCTGCATGAAGAGGCATGTGCTTCACGGATGAGAATGAGACGATC
>APFE031666919.1:0-13016 GCA_000404065.3 Pinus taeda
GGCTTCCTTGTGTTTTTTCAAACGCTTATCATAGAATAGGCACGTTAATGCATCATGAATAAACATAATTACACTACCATACCTCATAAGATTTATTGAAATAATTGTCATGTGTGTGATCCTATATCTGATGGCGGAATGGATCCTATCATGACCTGGAGAGGACGTCGACTGAAACATATGAACGGTTCTGATGACTCACCTCCCGAGATTTGACATTTCAAGGAAATATGTTATAGAAAAAACCCGAATCCCCGATTTTGTAGCGCAGGCAATTATGAAATGACATACCGCGCTACGAAATGGCTGCTCAATGATATGCTGCGGAAAGGTGGCAAAATGATTGCGCAGCTAAACTAGCCAATCATATCGCGCTACGAAACTGTGCAAAATCAGAATGATGTAATCAAGACACGACATGCTTTAACTATCATGAGAGATGGTATCTAACGGTTTTTTACAAGGACTCACATCAATACCTTTGGAAAACTAATCTCAAAGTGACACACCTAAGAACCTATTGACTTAAAACAAAAAAAAAAAATTATATATGAATCTTTGGCCATAGGTGAACTATGGTTTTGAGTGATAACAGGTATCATCCTTTATCTTTTGCTGATGTGATGTTTGGTGATAGCAAGGCTCCGAGAGCCAAGATTTGGATCCAAGAGAGTCAGGATATTCTCCGAGCTCTCAAGAATAACATGGCTACAGCGTAGAACCAACAGAAGCTGTATGCTAACAGGGGTCGGGTGGAGAGACAGTTTGAGGTAGGGGACATGGTCTACCTACGATTACAGCCATACCGACAGTCGTCACTAAAGAAGAAGGGGGCTCAGAAGCTCAAGCCCCGCTTTTATGGGCCATACAGGATGATACGCAGGATTGGACAGGTTGCATATGAGTTGGAGCTGCCCCAAGGCAGCAATATTCATAACATTTTTCATGTATCATGCCTGAAGAAGGCATTGGGGCAGCAGGTGACAGTGACAGATGAGCTACCACCCATGGATGATGAGGGGCATTTGGTGTTGTAGCCAGAGGCCATTATTGATACTAAGGAGAGGTAGCTACGGAGCAGGATGGTCCGGGAATTCTTGGTGAGATAGAAGAATTTACCGGATGAGGATGCCACTTGGGAGAGTGAAAAAATTTGCAGCATCCATCACTTCAATTGCTTGAGGACAAGCAACATTTTGCTAGGGGAGACTGTAATATTCCTAATTAGCCATGGCTAATTGGAATATTCGATTTTTGCTCAATTTTGCCTTTTATAGTTAGTTATGAATAAAAAGGTGAGATAAGGGTGACATAACTCACTTTAAGAATAAAGTCACTCCCTAGTAGCACAATGTTGTAACTTAAAGGGGAGCCAATGGGGGCCATAGAACCACGTAGAGGAGGGGGGGGCCACGCAAACACTTGGAGGGACTGCGCAGATGGACAGGAGCACGTGGCAAGAGCTGGCTACGTTGGAGGAGGTGGGCCTTAGGGTTTGAGAAGGGCCAACACTATAAAGGTGAAGGGAGCCTCCTCATTTTGGTATTTGATTATGTGCATTTGAGCTAGTCACTTCGACTTAGAGCACACTAGCTGTTTAGCTAGTCTGCAGCACTGTTTAGTGCATTGAGTGTCTCCGTTCGGAGATCTCACCCTTAGCCCCGGAGGACTTCGAGTGCCTGCTCGGGTAAGGTAGTTCCATCAGTATTTTGCAGCAGTTTCATTGGTAGTTGGCAGGAGGATTGAGCACTGTGGATGACTGCACAGTCTTGAGAGGGATGACGCAATTCTTTCTGGCAGGAGTTCTGGATTGAGGGTTTGTGGAGGATTTGAGCTGGGAGATTGAGCAAGAGATCAGCTCTTGTATATTGGAGGATTCTGGCAGAGTTTCGGGCTGAGTTTTGGTGGATTCTATTCAGTGGCAGCGCAGAGCCTTGAGGGACAGCGTAGATCCCCAAGGGGGTGATTTTCGGGGGTCAGCTAGAAAAGCTTTCTAGGTTATTCTGGGTTTCTTGAGTAGAGTCTGATTCCAAAGTTTCAGCATTTTCTGAGGATGGGAACAACCCCAAATCCTCATTTGATCTCCAGCAGTAGCAGCAGCACGGCAGTTTCCCAGCAGCTTGGACGCAATTCAAAGAGAGGCCATTCCTTTACTGTTCTGAGTGTATTTCTTCACTTGCCTTGTGCAAGTTGAGGTGCCATCTTTCTGATCACCTCCTGTACTCATTCCATTACTCAATATAATAAAATGGCTTAGCATTTCTCTCTGCATTTCTTGAGTATCTTCTTATATTTCATGTTTACATTATTATATGTTGCACCACTGTTATTTTTATCACGTTGAGCTTCCCGGTTGCTATATCATTTGTACGTATTTGGTTAGAGTTTGCTTGGGTTTGAGGGATATCCCGGAATTGGGATACTACAAGTACGAAGAAGGAAGAAAGAGGATTCTTCTAGGTAATGTGAAGTTAGGGTTTCTTCTTGATCAACAAAAAGGACTGTCTTCTGGGATAGCGAAGTTTCTTCTAGGCAGTGCGAAGTTAGGGCAACAAAGTTTCTTCTGGGCAAGAAAAGAAGAGGTTTCTTCTAGGGCAGCAAGAGTAGGATTCTTCTGGGAGGTTGAAGAAAAGACCTAGAGACCAAGATTCTATAAGGGAAGTCGTAAAGGAGCAGTGAGAAGAATAGAGACCGAGTTTCTCTAGAAGGAGTCAAGCAGAACAATTCAAGATCAAGAAGAAAGGTGAGGAAAGGAAGAGGCAGAGCATCAAGGTCAGTGACAAGGTTCTTGAGAGGATACTAGAATTAAAGGTTTGTGTCATGGTCTTGGTACTTATCAATTGAAGATCTAGAAGAAGAATTTTGATCGGGTTTTCCTCTCAAGAGGTGAGAGATTTTGGCCCTGGCTGAGAAAGCCTAAATACTCTGTCACTTGTATTTTATTGTACACATTGGTAATTGTCTTGATGAGCATAACACATTAATAAGCTAACAAAGAGAAGACTATAAGTTAAGTAGTAAAAGTACATCACAAGCAATTATGAAGCAAAGAAATTGTTAATTTTGAATGCCCTAGATTTCTCAACATGGAATCCGAGCTAAGGTGTTGAAGATAAGAAGGGGCAGTCAAAACAAATAGACACACGAAAATTGAACTTCAAAGAAGGACCAAAGCAAGTCAAAGAACTCCAAGCAAAGGATCTAGATCTTCATCAAACTGAAGTGCTAGATCGAAGAATACTCCAAGCAAGAGTCTCGAAATTACCTTCAAGAAGGAAGCAAGAAGAAAGACTGAAAGCCTAGAAGCACTCCAGAAATCATACATCACCAAGGAGGTGGAAGCTCTTCAAATCTAAGGATGATTAGATCGAAAGTATCCTCTCTCTATTGAAGCAAAGATCTCATAGAAGGCAATCCTCCCTCACCGAAAGTTTTGAAGTAAGAAGCAGCAAGTTCATCATCAAGTTGAAGATTCAATCTTCACAAGTACTAATTATTATAATACAATCTAGTAAAAATGACTTCATGTTCCAAGGAGAACCAAAAGCTTGTTGGGATATCAAACTTCCTTGTATGGAAAAAAAGGATAGACATTGTCATCAAAGTAAATGGAGTCATTGATCATGTCCATGGGAAGGTCTTCAAGCCATCCGAAGAAAAAACATTATCGAATACATGGAAAGGGATCTCAAGGCTCAAAAGATTCTTAAGGAATCTATCAAAGATCCACTCATTTCATATGTAGCCAAGCTGGAGACATCTAAAGAAATATATGATACGCTGGGAGAACTCTTCTCTAGAAACATGATAGAAAAGATCATATCACTTAGAACTAATCTACATAAATTGAAGGTGTCAAATGTATGTAACAACCTAGGTAAATTTATTTTTCTGATGACAATTTCTATCCTATGAGGTTTTTAGTCTCACCGATTCATCGGCAGAGTTTTTCCCTCCAACCTCACCCCAAAGCTAAGCTAGATTTTGTCATTAGGATTTTAAATGAGTCCTAGTGTTATTTATCGAGTCTCTGTAAAAGTGATTTGGGAATAATTCTAACTATTTGGTTAGATTATTTTATTACAAGTCAATTAGTTTACTATATTGTATTTTGTGTTGCAGAAATGGATAATTATTGAGTGTCTATAATGAACGAGTGTTCCCCCTTCATGGGTTAGAATTGTAATATTTCATGTAAAAAAGTATTTAGTGCATGGTCCCTCATAGTTAGACACCATGGTTAAATATTAGAAGGTTGGAAAAATTAATAATCCCCTCATGAGTCAATTAATTAAAATTTCTAGCTAAAATAAATTAAAATGTTAAAGCCAAAAATTTAATTAATTTAAGTCCTAGGAAAAATTAAATTCTCCAACATTTAAAATTTGTGGGTTTTAAAGTTCCTAAGTTTTTGAGGTCTACGGCCAAGGGAATATTGAAAATTTCAAGATATTTTGAACCCTTGGGTAATAGTAGTTATGTCAAAGTCAACTTTTTGTAGCAATTAACTCAAAATAATCATTTTTGAGTTAATTAAAAGTGAAATTCGAATTTCCTCAAAAAGTATCTTTATTTCAATGGTGATGATTAAAAGATCATTTGATCTTCATCAACGACTGAGATTGCTTTGACGGGGATAGAGCCAACTAGCCGTTGGAGAATCTTCCTATAAATGAGAGGCTTCTCTCCATTATTTCATCGGATTTTCTTAATCATGTACTTGCTCTAAGAAAGCTCTTGTAACTTTTTTATGGTTAATAAAATGCAAAGACTTTGGAGTTTCAGATCGTGGTGTTCCTCTTTCAGATTTATGTGGTAATATTGTTCTTAATACTTGTTTTTATTTGCATTCGCTGGTTAATATCCTTTGAGGATTGATCTGTGTACAGGTATCTTCCACAAATTTCTGGGTTTTTTAGAATATCATTTTAATTTGATAGAAGTAGCAGGTATCTCTATTTCTTGATAATTTTATGATCATTTTTTAGATCTCTATTAATCTAACAAGCAAATTTAAGTGTGCAGAAGTTATCATTCAGAATTTGGGCATTTGGGGAAGTCCTCAGCTCGACCAACTGACTCTCAGTTTACAGAATCTAAAAGAATCCATTATCTTTTTAATTTCTGAAGCCATTTTATAGAATATTTTACTTGTAGGTTTTTCTTGGGCTTATGCCTCTTTAAATTTTCAAATTTATTTCTAAATATTATGCAGAAATTTGTTTAAATCTGGCTAATAGAGGGCTTTGATTTGCAGATCTGTTAGATCTGTAGGGTATTATTGTAGATTTGTAAATAACAAATTTCTAATTCATTAGCGTGCTGGGTATTTCAAATTTGTATATACATGCTTTGGGGTTTTATGTCTTTTATTTGTGCAGGAAAAAAATCTGAAAATTGCAAGTAATTTTTGTGGATTTCGGAGAGAGATCTGAGCCCCAGAGGGCATCTCCATTTTGTTTGTAGGTTGAGGAGAAATTTCAGAAGGATCATGGGAAATTTTTTTTTAGGGCCTTGAGGCCCAGCGCTGGCCATCTCCAGCCTCATTCTCGGCCTCTATCATTCCACCCTCGAGCCTCTCATATTTGAAGCCTTCTTCACCATAATTTTATCACTAAATTTTATGATCATTTTTTAGATCTCTATTAATCTAACAAGCAGATTTAAGTGTGCAGAAGTTATCATTCAGAATTTGAGCATTTGGGGAAGTCCTCGATTGGACCAACTAACTCTCAGTTTACAGAATCTAAAATAATCCATTATCTTTTTAATTTCTGAAGTCATTTTATAGAATATTTTACTTGTAGGTTTTTTCTTGGGCTTGTGCCTCTTTAAAATTTCAAATTTATTTCTAAATATTATGCAGAAATTCGTTTAAATATGGCTAATAGAGGGATTTGATCTGCAGATCTGTTAGATCTGTAGAATATCATTGTAGATTTGTAAATAATAAATTTCTAATTCATTGGCGTGTTGGGTATTTCATATTTTTGTATATACATGCTTTGGGGTTTTATGTCTTTTATTTGTGCAGGAAAAAATATGAAAATTGCAGGTAATTTTTGTGGATTCTAAAGAGATATCTGAGCCCCAGAGGGCATCTCCAATTTGTTTGCAGGTTGAGGAGAAATTTCAGAAGGATCGTGGCCAAATTTTTTTTAGGGCCTTGAGGCCCAGCACTGGCCATCTCCAGCCTCATTCTTGGCCTCTATCATTCCACCCTCAGGTCTCTCATATTTGAATTCGTCTTCACCATAATTTTATCACTAAATTTTTTCTAAATTTTTCCTAAAATTTCCCAAAAAAAAACAATTAACAATTTTTTCTCAAAATTTTCTGAGTTTAGCATTTGCATTGGAGATTTTCAGTGACTTGGGCCATCTTCAAGTGTCTTCAAGCCCCTAGGGGCTGACTAGTGCACATGTTCTAAACCCTTACCTTTTTTATTGATATAATTGAAAGCAAGATTAATACTGACATAAGAATTTTGTTCTCTGAAATTTGGCAGCAAATTAGTTTGCATCTTTCACTGCATTACATTTCAGAAATATAATTACTTTCAGAAACTTTTGCATTCTATTTTCTGAACATTATTTCACTACTTTTTTTAGTAATTTTCTGAGTTTTTAGATCAAAAACATCAATAGATCAGAAAGAAGTAAACTCAGAATGTTTCTGAATTCAGCAACAGAGTATTTACAAAAAGAAAAACTCCTGCTTGATATAAGTTTACCCCTTTTACAAATCATGTAGACTATTTACAAAAAAAGTATACTTTGACTAATCATGGTCAAAAGAGTTCTCTCCTACATTATTTTACCGTTTTTTGGGTTTGAGGGACTAAATTTATGAAAAAGGACATTTAAGAGTTTAGTTATGTTTTTCTCCTAACTCCCTAAATATGAAAAAACACCGAGCTTTACTTTCTCTGGGCTCGTTAAAACTTTGCGTTGAAAGAATTGAACGAGTTTCTTTTCGTGTCTCTTTCAAACTCTTTAAATACGAAAACGACATTGAGTTACCCCTTCAATGGACTTGTTAAACATAAACAGTGTAGGACTCGTCAATCATGAAGAAACCGAACCACTCCTTCCTAGGGTTCGTTAAAAATACTCCGAAGGACTCATCAGAAGGATGAGCTTACATGACAAGCATATGTTATCCTCCTCAAGCTTGCTCAAAAATAAAGAGGTACTTGCCAGTAATGGTGGGAAAAAATTGGAAAGAAACATTTGCTTTTGTATTATTAGATTGCAGTATGTCGCTCTTGAACATGGCACTCCATCACTTTTGTGTCTAGATTGGGAAATTCATTTGCCTCTCAATTGACCACACCTTATTGAAAGTCTTGAAATCAGTTTTGGGCCTTATGTATGATTCAAATGCTTCTACGTCAAAATGTTGTGTCGCCAATATGTTCAAGAGAAGTTCAACCTCAGTGAAAATTACATTGCAATTCATAGCCCTCAATCGCATCGGCCATCCCTGAGTCAATCCTGAATCACTCCAAATTTTTTTTTCAAAACTTGACATGAGTTTCGTGTAGTAACCCTCCTGCAATGGGTCGCTTCCTATCGACTTCAGATCATTATCTAGGAAGTTGACTTAGAAACCTCCTTTAGTACCTTGAATTTTGCATGCTTTAATGGCAATTTTCTCGCCTTCGACAATAGGTTCTCATCATTGACCTTTGATCGAATGATTCTATGAGTGTTCGACTTCAAAACATTTAATCGCACTTCATAGATTGTACTGGAGTACCTTGAGAACCATTGTCATTATTGGTGGTTTCTCTCTCACCTGTTAACGATTCACATCATTGACTAGTAATCATGTGGTTTCTACCATATTTGACTTTAAAACATTCATTTGCATGGTTAGATTTGTACTATGGATCGATAGAGATGAAGACCAAGAACCTGGATCTAGTTTCATCCATCCAGACTCTGTGGAGTTTTTAGATATTCATGATTGTAAAGATGGATCCATATTTGATGGCTATGTCCATATTGTGTCTATTCATAACATGAATCTTTGTACATTTCCACACTGATTCTTTGAGATACTTTTTCTCTAAGTATGGGAATGCCTACCTCAGTGATGATTATGAGAAGATATTGTATTGTAACCCTTGATTGTTTCAGGTCTCCAACCATGGTCTCTAATCTGAACTTTGACATGATAAATCATTTCAGTCCTCAAACATCTTTTTTGAATTTGCACTTTAGGGGGCAATCTGTTACACGTCATTTTGTCACCATTAGGAAAAATGACCGCCAATCTGGATCTTGTTGATTTTGGGTAGCATCGGATGTGCTCTAGCCATGAAAATTGGTGGAGAGGCTAAAGCACATGAGATCTCCAAGACCCATAAATCGTTTGGAGAAATTCCATCCAGATGAAGAAATATTAAAATAATTAATATTTTTAATGGAGTTCATAAGTCTAAACTTAGGAAAATTAAAATATTAATGTGTATTAATATAAAATGGGTGAGAAAGTTCTAAGAGACGAGGATCAAGCCAGTTCTAATCTTAGCCGTTGATTAGGGACTTAATCTCGGTCGTTCAATTGCCAACAGGAAAAGTATAAGAGGAGGCTTGAGGGTCAGTTGGAGATACACCAAATAGATCAGTGAGTTCGATTTTCTGGGTCGAGGTTTGTTGAGAGAATCGAACCAGTGATCTGTTGCAACGAGGGGCAGTTCGGCAGGAAGTCGAGAATACATAGCAGAGAGGCAAAGAGAGTGTTGGAGAGACAACGCAAAGGCAGCCTGGGCTGAGGCAGAGGCTTGGAGGGCTAGCACTGAGGACGCAAGAGGTTGAGAAGCTGACGTTGGCAGACGCAAAGGTTAGCAGAGCTAACGCACAGTATAAATAGTTGCACTGAGGAATTTTTGTGGGCAGACTGAGAGCTGAGAGGCAGACGCAGAGCCGTACAGGGTGATGCAGTTCCAAAGCAGTGCTTGGAGCAACTTTTGCTGTCCAGCTGAGGAACAATCGAAGTTACTGTGGGGCTCATCATCAGGTTGCTAATCAGCCGGAATATCTGTCTCCGAAGAGAGTTACCACTGCCAAGGACATTCTCTGTTGGGTGAGCCATTTCTGGTGCCCTAGTTGTATTCAGAAAACTGCATAATAATAAAACCCTCATCTGCTACACTATTTTCCCACATTGGGTTTTTCCGAGGACGATTATCCAAAAATAACGGTGTCCCTTATGTTATCTCAGTTATTTTAGTTGTTGATCTGTATATGTTTAAAGGTTGCATTTGTGTTTATTTCGATGTTTATCGATAAATAACTTGTTAATGTAAAAGAACAAGAAGGAGATAATAAACCAGATAATGCAGTAGGGAGAATTAGAAATTTCCACAGATCTCTCGCTCTCTGATGAAGTGTTCCAAACATTCCCCTGCAATGTTAGAAGTAAAGCAATCCCAAAGACAACAAGAATCCTGGATTACAATGCTCAAAAACCTATTTTTAAGCACTTGCGCAGTTCCCTAGCCAGAATCAGCATAACCACAGTTTTTACCATTATGGCCTGCACAAATCTACGCTATGTCTTCCATTATAAACTGCACAAATCTCTTAACGTAAGTAAAAAAAAAGTGATTTCTAGAAGCCTTGTTGGAGGAATATTTCCCAACTGAAAGCCTTGAGCTTCTACATACTTAGGCCTCATCCCTCTCTTCATGGAGCAAACTTCCTCCCTTTGTGGAACCCTAATCCCTCCTTTTGAGAATCTCAAACCTCTGCCTCTTGGCCTAGAAATTCAACACGAAATAGAGAGCTAGGGGGTACTTCCGAATGTAAATTTATGTTGCTGGAATAGGGCTGGAAAGCTTGTCACCTAAGGGAAGGATTGGAGACTATTGGGAGGAGGTTTACATCATCAAGGCAAGGTTGTATTGCTCCTCCTTTTCAATATTAATACAAATGAGTGTTTCTTTCCCACTATATTGTTCAATGGAACTGATGTATTGTGTATTTACTTCCATTTTTCCATTGATAATGATATTAGGTACTAGTTTCCCTCATCACTAGTATGGGTTTTATTGAGTCATTTATTTATCATATGCCTCTGATCCTTTGCTATTATTATGTTTGCAGGTATGGATTTTGAGCATTGAGGAGTTGCATCAAACTATAGTGAGGATCTTCATTAGGCATTTCGTTTGAAAGGTATGGATCTCATATTCCAGCGTTCTTGCTTATGATTCAACAAGAATGAACTCAGGGAAAGATTTACTAGTTTGTTTTTTTGTTACTAGATCTCTTTAGAGTCTAAGGAGATCACTCTTGTCCGCAAGAGAGATTTGTCTGCATAACAACATGAAAGGGATCAATCATATGTTGACTTAATGTTCTTATACCAAAGCATATGTCATTTAGCAAAAACATCAAAGCACCAATGAGTTGTCTATACTCTGTGGGATTTTCTAGACTAGGTCCTACAGCTTTGCCACATAATTTTTTAAAGTTCATTTCCATAGTAGTATGCATGGGCTTACATTCTACCATAACAAATCTTTCAAGAAGCTTAACAACATATTTTCTTTGAGAAAGATAAATTTCACCATGTCTTTGCCATACCTCTAGACCCAGAAAGTAATGCATCAAACCAAAGTATTTCATTTCAAATTCAGAAGCTAACTTCCTCTTACAGTGGAGGAGAAGAGGTTGTCCTCCTGTCAAGAATAAATCATCAACATACAATACCAAAATCAAAGGTATACCTTGGACTGTCTTGAAGTAGAGGTTTGGGTTTGCACTGCTCCTTATGAAACCAAGCTTTATCGAGTAGCTATCAATGTGAACATATCAAGCTCTTGGAGCTTGCTTCAACCCATATAAGGTTTTCTTCAGTCTGCATACATGAGTTTCCCTGTCATGCTCTTTAAAGCCTTGTGGTTGTTCCACAAATACCTTTCCCTTGAGGAAGCCATGCAAGAAAACAGTGTTCACGTCCATTTGGTGAAGAGTCCATCCCTGGCTAGCAACTAAGGAAATAACAGATCAAATAGTAGTATATTGAGCTACAGGTGCAAAAAATCTCATCATAATATATTCCCTCTTTCTGAGAGAAACCTCTAGCTACAAATCTAGCCTTATATTTTTCAATACTACCATCTACACCATGTTTAATCATAAACAACCATTTGAAAGAGACAATATATTTACCTTGAGGACTAGAAACCACTTCCGAGACATCATTTTGGGTGTTGGACTCGTATTATTCAATCATGGCATCTTTCTACACTTGTTCTTTTGCAGCTTCTTCAAAGGTGCATGGTTTTGCCTTAATGATGTTTCTCATGGCAGCAATATACCCTTGAAATTGACTTGGCTTCTTATTTTCACTGAATGTTCCTCTTGGGCAGCATGTTGTTCAGAATCTTGCAAGGTATCTCGCAACCATAGTGGTCTCTTTCTTGTAGGAGGATCATGATGTGGAGGATCTAGAGGATCCATGGAACCCATTGGATTATCAGCAAGCTCATTCTCAAGTTTTAGTTCAAACTCAGACGCAGGCTCTTTTTCATTAACAACTTGTCTTTCAATAATGGCAGAAGGAGGAGAGTCTCTTGCTTTTCTAAGAGCTACATCTTCATCAAATGTTACGTCTTTGCTAAACTCTATAGTTCTCTGACTAGGTACATAAATTCTATAAGCTTTTGAATTATCACAATAACCAACAAAGGTACCTTTCTTACCTGAAGCTTCCAGTTTGTTCCTTTTCTCTTTTGGCACAAGGAAGTACACAAGACAGCCAAAGATTCTCAAATAACTCACCTCAGGTCTTTTACCAGTGAAGACTTCTTTAGGAGTCGTATTGTCTAAGGCCTGATGAGGAGTTCCGTTTTGCACATAAATATTAGTATTTGCAGCTTCTCCCCACATAAACTTTGGTAGCTTTTGATAATGCAACATGGCTTTGATTGCTTCCATAATGGTTTTATTCTTCCTCTCAACCACACCATTTTGTTGTGGATTGTACGACACAGTGGTTTATTTCTTTATTCTGACATCTTTGCAATGATCATTAAAATCGTTGGAGGTGAACTCTCCCCCATTAACAGATCTGAAAGCTTTGATCACTTTTCCAGTTTGCTTTTCAATCAGATCCTTGAAATCTCTGAACATGTCCAATGCTTTCCCTTTCCTTTTCAAAAATGTTGACACCTAATCCTCTGCGATTGGGTGAATTTGGAATGTGAACAGTCATCAAGAAGATGAACTGAGTAGTCACATTCTTTGTATATAACAATAGCTACCTAACGAAATAAATTGTATCAGTTTTCTGCCAAACTGGAGTTACTCCTGGCCTGACATGGTATCAGAGCCAGCTCCCTGTTTACCCTTTATGTCTTTGTAACTCCTGATCTGCTCCATTGCTCTCTGCCACACCTGTGCTACCTTGACATATTCTATTTATGATTTTTGCATACGCTCAGACCCCAAACCGTTTCATATTCCCTGACCCCTGACACCTCTGTCCATAACGCGCTGCTCTTCAGCGCTTACAGTCTGCCGAAATCATTTGTTCACACTCGGTCTCATTTCTTTGAAGTGTCTGTCAGTTATATGCCTCATGTTGCTCAATTTATGAAACTTTCTTCATATCGTTTGGCTCTCGTTGTTCAATATCTGAAACATTTTTAGTATCTTCAGAGTCAAGTTCGGCCTCGAACTGAGACAACTCCTCCCACGATCTTCTTTTATCAGAATTATCAACCTTCCCTTTCATTTGATAAAAGACGTTACCTGTAAGCTGCTTCATGTAAAAAAGAAAAACTTTGAAACTGATACGATGCCTGTAGTCTGTGGGTTTATATGTGCGCTGTGGGTTTATAAGTGCGCTGAAGCAGTTGTGTTCTGTTTCCTCGAGGTGAAGGTTATATATTGACTCCAATGTTTTCGAGTTCTAGAGATACGAAGCTCGACGGCTTCTTTCTTTATTTCTCTAAGGCTGCGTCTTGCTTGTAACTCTGTGTTTAAATCATTTGACGG
>APFE031666920.1:4365-20919 GCA_000404065.3 Pinus taeda
TCCATGGGAGAATATGTATTGAATAGCCCAATGCTTTCCATTCCAATGGGTGGTGTTGATGTTGTACTAGGAGTCTAATGGCTACAACCCTTGGGTACAATAGCTTTTAATTTTCAAGAAATTTCATGAAATTCTCTTCAGAAGGAAAGGAATTTTAAATAAGGGGTATCGCAGGGAAACCGAAAAAGATATTCAACTCTAACGGAATGACAAATATTCTAAAGAAATAACAACGAGGCATAATTACACAATTATGTTCACTAGAGGTTGCCACATCGAAATCATCCATTTCTCCAGATCTCCAAAAATTCTTGGAAAATCATTCCAAGGTATTTGAGACTCCCAAAGGCCTCCCACCCATTCATGATCATGATCATGCTATCAATTTGATTCCAGGATGTGTTGCTCCAAACATCAGGCCCTACAGATATCCCTATGTCCAAAAGAGTGAAATTGAACATATGGTTGTAGAAATACTAGAGGCTAGTACAATTCAACGATGTCAAAGTTCTTTCTCTACTCTAGTAGTACTGGTTCACAAGAAGGATGGATAATAGTGCATGTGTCCAAATTATAGGGAGCTCAACAAGCTCACTATTAAAGATAGATTCCCATTCCTATCATTGATGAATTATTGGATGAATTGCATGGATCAATTTACTTCACCAAGTTGGATCTTCGTTTAGGATATCATCAAATTAGAATGAAGACTGATGACATTCCAAAAACAACATTTAGAACTCATGAGGGTCATTATGAATTTTTGGTCATGCCTTTTGGCCTTACTATTGCACCTCCTACATTTGAAGGTTTGATGAATTCCATTTTCAAACCCTTCCTTAGAAAATTTATGCTAGTATTTTTTGATGATATACTAATCTACAAGAAGTCTTGGAAGGATCATGTACAACATGTCAACATGGTGCTCAAACTATCAGAGGTGAAACAATTATATGAAAAAATATCCAAATGTTTCTTTATAGTACAAGAGGTGGAATATCTAGGTCATATTGTATCTCATGAAGTTGTTAGGGTAGACCCAAGCAAAATTAAAGCCATCAAGAAATGGAAAATCCCCACATTCATAAAGAATCTACGAGGACTTCTCTGGTCGATAGGGTATTATCGCAAGTTTGTTAAGAATTATGGGAGAACAACAGCATCTCTAACAACATTATTGAAGAAAGATGCAATTGCATGGACTCCAGAAGCAATGAAGGCATTTGAACATCTTAAAGAGGCAATGTGCTAAGCACCAGCCTTAGCTACACCGGACTTCACAAAAACCTTTATTGTGGAATGTGATACCTCAGGAAATGGAATTGGTGCTATTTTAATGCAAGAAGAAAGACCCATTGCTTTCGAAAGTCATCCAATCAAAGGAAAGTATTTACACAAAGCTATTTATGAGAAGGAAATGTTGGCAATAATACAAGCACTTAAGAAATGGCAACCCTTCCTAATGGGAAGACACTTCAAGGTAAAAACGTATGATGATAGTCATAAATACTTTTTAGAACAAACATTACCTTTAGAACAGCAACAAAAATGGGTCACAAAGATATTGGGTTATGACTTTGAATCATCTACAAAAAAGGGAAGCAAAATTTTGTGGTAGATGCACTCTCAAGAAAGGATGAGGATGTAAAAGTGTTTCTTTGCGCCATTTCTATTATGCAACTAGATTGGATAAACGAAGAAAAGTATGAATGGAAGAATGATGGGGAACTGTGGGCACTCATTCAAAAGATACAACAAGATCCCAGTCCATATGATACATTTAGCTGGAAAAATGATTACTTATGGTACATGGATACGTTATACATCTGTAAGAATTCCCAACTGAAACATAAGATTCTTAGGGAATCGCACACATCTCCCTTAGGAGTGAACTCAGGATTTCTAAAAAGCTTCCACAGGGTTAAGAATCTGTTTTTTGAGATGGCCTTAAATCGGATATTCAAAAGTTTTTTGTGGAATGTTTGGTTTGCCAACAAAATAAAGTTGAAACAATTAAGACCCCAAGACTATTACAACCTTTATCCATTCCAAACCAATGTTGGGAGGAGGTTTCAATGGATTTTATCATAGGTTTACCCAAGTTCAAAGGAAAGAGTGTTATCATGGTGGTAGTTCACAAACTTACCAAGTACCCACACTTTTTGTGCATTATTTCATCCATTTAAAGCAAGTATATTTTATACTGCATTTATGGAAGCAAGTCAAAAGCTACATGGAAACCCAGAGATTATTGTAAGTGATAGAGATCCCATTTTCAAAAGAATTTTTTTTACAAAATTATTTTCTTGTCTCAGTACTCAGTTAGATCATAGCTTATCTTATCATCCCCAATATAATGGTTAAACTGAGATAGTAAAAAAGTGTTTGGAAGGATATCTTCATTGCTTTGTATCTGATAAACATGCATAATGGGTCAAATGGTTTCCTCTAGCTGAATGGTTATATAACACTTCCTTCCATACTGCAACAAAAATGACCCCATTTATGGGACTTTATGGATATCATCCACCATCCATAACATCATATTTAAGAGAAAATTATAAGGTTCAAGTAGTGGAAGATCACATTGAGCATCAGCAACAAGTTCTCCAACTCTTAAAGGATAACCTCACCTTGGCACAAAATAAAATGAAACAGCAGGCAGATCAGCATTGTAGTGAAAGAAGTTTTGATGTAGGTGATTGTGTATTCCTATGGATACAACCATATAAACAAATGTCCCTCAAGCAAGCTAAGAAGGATAATAAATTATCACCAAAGTATTATGGTCCATTCAAGTTGTTGTAAAAGAGAGGTATTGTGGCATACAAATTGGAGCTTCGTGCAACTTCTCAAGTGCACCCAGTTTTCCATGTTTCATGCTTAAAGAAGGTTATAAGTGACAAGCTTCTAGTTCAAAGAATATTGCCAAAAATTGATGAGGAAGGAAAAATCATATTGGAACCTGAAGCAGTCAAGGAAATAAGAACTTGACAGCTATGAAATCGATCAATTTCAAAGTATCTCATCAAGTGGAAGAACTTACCTGTTGAAGATTCTACATGGGAGGATGAGAATTTTATACAGAAGCATCCAAAAGTACTCAAGTTTTGAGGACATCACTTTTTTGAAGGAGAGGGGCATGTTAAGTCCTTATAATACTAGTGATTCCCCCATTACTATTGTTGTTGTATCCCTTATTATTATTGTTGTGCCCTTATTGTCCCCATATTGTTATTATTGTGCCCGATAGAATTCCCCCATAAATGCTATGAAAGACAATGCACCACGATTTTATTTCTTTGTTTTTATTATTCTGAAATGGAATGGTTCTGTGAACTGATGTGACATGGACTGTTAAGGGTTTAATCCTATTTTACAATTTTCCACACTATATATGAATTATGCAATTTTTAAATTCTATGATTGGCGATGATTTTATATGGGTGATGTCCAATAGTAAATCTAGTTATTCTAAGTCACAATGTGAATGATTTGGAATATAGGGTGATTGGCTCTCGAGTTTTCCTTCCGATTGACCAAGAGCCATGAAGAACCCTTACGATTCGACTTATGATTTTTATACCATTAATATTACAGTTTTGGCCTAATCTGGTTATGCAATGATTTGCGATAATAATTTCATGACGATGGGTCGCCTTCTTGATTGCGTTAAGAAGTCAGATTGATTGATATTTGAGTCTTTAGAACAATTTATAATTTCAATATGAATATCGTGTGACCTACTCTAATGCATGCATTATGTATCTGAAATGTGTTTCATAGTTTAAACTGTAAATATGCTACAACGTAGATTGTCTGCTTGAAAGTAATATGTTATTTCTAACTCTGTCAAACCATAGACATACTACTACTCGAACATGGATTCGTGTTATTTTCGAGGAAATGTTAAAATTGTAGATTGTACATCGTAATCATTCAATGACATATATATAAAAACAACAGTGTTTATCTAGCACTATTCTTCAGTTCACTTATTCATGTATTCATTCATGATTAATAATCTCTTAAGTCAATATTTACTAAGAACAATGTTAGTGACTTATCAGTTCTTTTCTTGTTTATAATTATGTAAGTTATTCCTTTTCTTGGAAGATGTCTCCACCCAACCACGGACCTAGAAATTATGTCTAGATTCCCCCTCCAATCTCTTCCTGTTCCTGACAATCAATAAGTTTGTTGTAGTCAGGTATCTTGGGCCTTAGGACATGGTCCTGCTGCACTGAAAATTGTCACCTTGACATTTGGCTATCTGTGTGAGTTCATTACCACTCATACTTTCCTCCTCTGCAAGCCTAAAACATCAGTTCCTCATATCAAGTCTTGAAAATAAGAGAAAAGCTCTCAAAAGTTTTTAAAACTCGGGTTCCACACTTTCTCTGTCTTACCTGTGATCCTGCACCTAATGATCATGTCTCTGGCGCACCTGACCAAATAATCTCTGTGTTAAAGGTGCAGACCCCCATAAAAGTTAAAAAGGCCCAAGTATACTCTGAAAAACTCACTTTCAGTTATTTCTAGAAGCTTCTAGAAGGAATCTTGAGGTTGCAAGTTCGCTCTTTTAAGGTTCATGTAACCCATACCTTAAGGAGCTAACCCCTTGATGTGAGGAGCTTATTCCTTTGAAGGAGGATTCTATCCCTTCATAGGTGGAGCTGTAACCTCCTCCTCTGCACTATAAAAAGAAGCATTGAGCTTGTTAACTGGTTAGAGTTAGAAGCTTAGTATTTTTTGAGCTAAAATGTTGTTGGAACTTAGTCTTCTTTAGTTGCGTTTTTATGAGGAAAGTTCTTGATCTTGTGTCAACCTCATTAAAAAATGAAATAACAGTTATGAAGATAGTTCTTTTACTGTTTCAACCTCATTAAAAAATGAAAAATCTCCTTTTTCCAAATCGAGTCTTCGATTTAGATCTTGTAAAATCCAAGTTGAGTGTTTCCAAGGTCTCGAAAGTGAACCTTCATTCCATCCACTCCGTTGGATGCAATGAAGCTTGGGGGCCATGTACCTCAATTTGTGTTATTATGCTGAGGGCATGCAAGCTTATAAACAAACAAATGTTATCCTCCTCAAGCTTGTCAAAAATAAAGAGGTACTTGCCAGAAATGGTGGGGGAAAAGAGAGAAAAATGAACCAGTTTGTTAGACGTTTTTTTTTATAAAAAGCCGTTAACCATTCTTGAACATGACCCTTTTTGTTCACCTGGATTGGGAAAATCCTTTGCCTAACAGTTAATCAAACCACATTGAAAGTATTCAGCCAATTTTTGGGTATTAGCTTTGGGTCAATTGTCACCAAGCCATCTTCAATGTCGTTATGTGTTCAAGAGAACAGTTCAAACAAACCATTCATCTGCAAGATATTTGTCATCCATTTTGACCATCCCTGAGTCAGTCCTTACCAATATATTTGTTCAAAGCTTGATCTATGATTTCGTGTTCTGGGCTTGCCTACGACAAATCGCTTTCTATTGACTTCAACTCATTATCTAGGAAGTTGATCTAGAAATCATTAGTACCTTGAAATCTGCATGCCATAATGGCAGGTTTCTCACCTTCAATGATATGTTGCATCATTGACCTTCGATCAAATGATTCTATGACATGTTCAACTTCACCTCATTTATTCACATTTTATGGATTTTACTAAGTACTTTGAGAGCCATTGACATTACTAGTGGTTTCTCTCACACTTGTTAACAATCCATATCATTGACTGGTAATCAAGTGGTTTCTACCATGTTCGACTTTGACACATTCATTCACATGCATAGAATCATACTAGTTCAGGAAGCTGAAATCAAGACCCTGGATCTAGTTTGTACCATCCAGGCTGCGAGGAATTTTGTTATTCATTATACGGTGGACTATTCATAAATAGATGGTTGCATCCATACTGTGTCTACACATTTCTATACTCTTGATGTATTACAAAATCATTCATGTATTAGAACAGTTTAGTCAGTTTTGATCTGAGTATGGGAATGCCTATCTCAGTGATGATATGTCTATATATATATATATATATATATTGCATTGAATTTTTGTACAGGTTCCAACTGGGGTGTCCACAAGATGATCCTCGAAATGATAAATTACTTCACTCTTCATACATGGTAGACTCTATCTTCATCTATTATAGACTTCACACTTTAGGGTGAAATCTGTTGCACTGAAAATTGTCACCTTGACATTCAGCTATCTGTGTGAGTTCATTACCACTCATACTTTCCTCCTCTGCAAGTCTAAAAGATCAGTTCCTCATATCAAATCTTGAAAATAAGAGAAAATGTCTCAAAAGTTTTTAAAACTATGGTTCCGCACTTTCTCTTTGTCTTACCTATGGTCCCGCACCTAATGGTCATGTCTCTGGCGCACTTGACGGCACATTCTCTGTGTTAAAGGTCCAAACCCCTATAAAAGTTACAAAGGCGCAAGTATACTCTGAAAAAACTCACTTTCAGTTATTTCTAGAAGCTTCTGGAAGGAATCTTGAGGTGGCAAGTTCGCTCTTTTAAGGTCCATGTAACCCATACCTTAAGGAGCTAACCCCTTGATGTGAGGAGCTTATTCCTTTGAAGGAGGATTTTATCCCTTCATAGGTGGAGCTGTAACCTCTTCCTTTGCACTATAAAAAGAAGCATTGAGCTGGTTAACTGGTTAGAATTAGAAGCTTATTATTTTTTGAGGTAAAATGTTGTTGGAACTTTGTCTTCTCTAGTTGATTTTTTATTAGGAGAGATCACATACCTCAATGTAACTCATTTGGAAGAGTGAAAGACTTATCAACGTAAAGGAAATTCCTGTTTCGGACCCCAGGAAGAACTTGTTCAACATCAAGGCTAAAAAGGTTGTAAAGTTCTTCTACTATTCAAAGTTAATTCAAATATATTTGTTTTTCTTAATAAGCTGTTAATTCATTGTTTATTTTATGGATTCCTTGGTCACCATAATAGGCATGATTTATAATATTTGCTATGCAGGTGCTATTTAATGTTTGCTTGTTTGTGATTGTAGGTCTTCAAAGATAACTCTTTTGAAGGATTGGAGGATGACTACTATGAACAAGAAATAGATCTAAGGGAGGATCTTAACACCTTTGTAGTATTTACTTATAAATCACATATGTCTAAAGAAAGATAGGTTTGTTTGTCTGTTTGTTGCTAGACTATCTTTTGATATTAGGGAGATCGGTCTTGTCCGCAAGATCGATTTATCCGGCCAACAAGTCCAACCTCAAGTCCCATACTATTCTAACTATAATCAACAATTTTTCCTACTAGTTATTTTTGTCCAGCTCAGGGAAAATCTAGGCAGCATTATTTTTGCTTCCTATAGTTCTTCTCCTTACTCTTTTTTCCAACCTCTTAGGATTCTCCCTCTTTTCCCTTTTGAGGGAACATATGAGAAATTGTTTGTAGCTATCTTAGGAGTTATTAGTTGTTTCTTTCAGTTCTTTCACAAGCTGTTTAAATTCTTAATTAATAAATAATAAGATATGTTCTGGCTTCTCAGACTTAGCCCTTTAACAATCTACGTTAAACAAAGTAAAAGTTTGAAGTAGTAAGTAAAATTTGGTAAAAAAGTAAATGTTTGTGTAGCATAGGGTGTTACAACTTCCCCCCCTTGTGAGGAATGTCGTCCCTGGTGTTCTTTTAGGAAAATAGTGCTGGATAAGCTTTTTGCAAAGTTTCCTCCTCTTCCTAGGTAGCCTCCTTTTGGCCAAAGTGCTTCCACTGCCCTTTAACCTGGGTGATAGCTTGTTTACGTAAGATGGTTTCTGCCCAATCGAGAATATGAAGAGGCTGTGTCAGAAATTCTCCCTCTAGTTCAACCTGCACAAATTATAATCTGCTATGATAAATTTTCAAAACAACAATTCATATGTTACCTATTCAATTCGTTTATTACCTGTATATTTGCCTAGTTAATTATATGTTGATTATTGTACACATATTTTTTTAACATGGAGACATGGAAAACATTATATACCTAGATATGGCCTGGGAGCACTAGCTTGTATACTACTGGTCCAAACTGTTCCAAGATTTGAAATGTTCCATAGTATCGAGGTGCTAACTTAGCACAACCCTTCCAGTGTAAGGTACTTTTCTTGGGCTTGAATTTTAGGTATATGTGATACCCATGGAAAATTTTAGGGGCGAATGTTCGCCCTTTGGGGAAATTAAGGGGTTTTAAATTTTTAGTGGGCGAATATTTTGTATCATAGTACATTTTTACAAATCACCTCAAATAGCGCACCTTATTTTAAGGGAGAGGGTAAAAAAGGTAAATTTAGCCCTTGAAATTAGGAGTTACAACCTTCCATTCGCCCATTTTCAAGAATAGGTTTTATTTAAGTGAATCCATTCGCCAATTTTCAAGAATAGGTTTTATTTAAGTGAATCCTATGGGCCAAAGGCCCAAATACCATATTTATAAAAGAGGTATGGTAAATTAATAAAAATATAAATAAACGAGAGGTATGGTAAACAAATAAAACATTTTTTTATATTTACTCATAAGTCACCTTATATTTACGAACACTCAAAAAATGCGTTATATTTAGGTGAAACCTATGGGCAAAATACTATGGGACAAATACCATGGACTAGATTGTTATTAATACCATGCAAAAAAACATTATTAACCCTAATATTAGTATTAATAAAAATAAAAATAGCACATGGTATTGACCATGGTATTCACCAAAATGGCACATGGTATTGACCCATGCTATTCACCTAGAATGTAGCCTATTTAAATGGGGGAATTAAACGAGCATAGATCCATCTTTACTCTGGACCTACTAACCCCCAAGAGGTATCAAATATCGTGATATGCAAACTAGCATAGAGTGAAAAAATATTTGATCCCTCTCGGGGCTTGTTGGATCAAGAGTAAAAATGGATGTTGTAATTTAATGTATGTTAAACATTTTAGCATGGTTAAAATAAAAAATAAAATAAAAATCAATTATTAATTTCATTAATTTTTATAAATTACTAATAGTAATTTTTAAGCTCTAGGTTTATGATAACCCATGGTAATACCACGATATTCATGTGAGCATAGACTATTTAAAGGGGAGATTCTATCATCTTAGATCCCTCGTAATTCTTGGTCTACCAAGTGCTCAGAGGGATAAATAGATTTCATCCCCCTAAGAGTGGTAGATGTGGAGTTAAGATGGATATAGGTTGGTTTTTATGATAATGAAGATATTAAATAGACTTAATAAATTATATTGTAAAAACATCTTAAGGTGGATGGTTAAAGCTACATTTAGTCACTTCACAAAATTTAGTAAAAAATACCAATATCTCCATTAATATTGGTTTTTAACTTTTTCTGATTTAACAAAAAAGAATTCAAAACAATGAAACCTTATCATTGTTTCCGCATCACCCTCACAGAAGATGTCTCACCATTTTTAAACATTCTCAAGATGATATCTTCATGAAAAAGTTTAGGTATTGATTTTGGATTAGTTGTTTGAAAAATAAGTTGATTTGTACAACATTTCATCTTTTGTGCTATTCTTAGTTTGTCCTAATGATCTATAGGGGTTGGAGCCACTGCACCATATTTTAAGGTGGAGATTGTTCACCAAAAAGGAAATTAATCTACATGTTACAACGTTGTTAAAAAATGCAAGACCTATGAGGGTAGTGAATTATGCTAATAAGCAATTTAGATTGGGAGATATATATTGATATATTGATTGGAAGGATTCTCACAATGGTCACTTCTTTCAATTAGATCCCCTTCAAGCCTTTGGGATACCTAAAACTTTCTTATAGTTGGGGCTTGCTACTTGTTGGCGTGTTGGGGTAAACAAACTTGATGTGTTTTCTTTATCTCACAGTTGGAGTCTATGGAATAAGAAAGAAATTTGATAACTTGAAAAAAGTGGTAGCTTGACAAAAGTTGTAGAGAAAAGATTAATCTCTCCTACCTTGACATAACTCGTTGTCAATATCAACACCTACAAGAACTTTGTTTTGGTAATTATCAAAACTAATACAGGATATGAAAGGAGTGTTTGTAGACCCTTGACAACACGGCCACTGAAACTTGAACTTTGTTTGTAGGAAGAGAAAATTATTGTTTCTTTTTCCAAACATGTATGTTAGTATATTACAGTTTAATGAATATGTTTTCTTATTATCATATATGGTTTCATACTTTAACAAAACATTCACCAAGACTTCACAATGTTTTATTATTCAGTAAAGATTCGCCAAGATCTTACAAGATTTTATAATTCAGTGAAAGATTCTCCATCACTATACAAGATAATATAATATGGTGGGAGATTCGCAAAAAAAATTATATATACATATTATATTATTAATAAAATCGTCTCCCATCTTTCCTATGTATTGTGGGGATTAGCCCATTTATTATAAATATAAATTTAGGGTGGTTCTTAAAATTTTCCATATCAATGAACCCAGAGAAGGGTATTGTTTGATTCAGGCCCATGGAGACTTCCAGGTTTTCATACAATGCATACGCAAGTTGTTAAATGGTCACCCTGCATATAAAACTATTCATAGTTGGAATTTATAGGAAGTGGTCTCAAATATTCAAAATTTGATTATACCATTCCCGAGCATGCACAGCGAGAAGGAAACAAGGTAGTAGGTGCGTTGGAAAATTGGGTAGCCCCGAATGACACCTAGCCTTGGACGAGCCTTGGATGGTTATGTCACTAAGAGATGATGTCCACGAAATTAAATGGTGGGTGGAATAGGATAGGTTATTACTGGAAGATATTGTCCCAGATGGGGGTGGTATTAAGCATCACAATATGGTCAGGGAGCATGATTAACATGCCAAACACAGGAATGGAGCATGGGTTGGTGGCCCTAGGAACGAGAGTCATACTCTCCACCTATCACCTCTTAGTCCTTACATGGCACCTTTATTTTTCACAGGTTTGGAATCACATACCCTAGTCCTGTTGGTGTAAATGTGTGCAACTGGTCGCATACGTAGTGGAAAATACGACATTCTCATTGTCATCACAGTTCATCACTTAGAGGATATATTGGTTAGGATTTCTCATGGTGGATTGGTTTTGGGTCGAGGAGATCCTGACATATAGTATACATAGCTCATTCGTTATAGTATGATTTATGGGAACATTGTGTTTATTAAAGAGTGTGCTCAGTTGTACATCTATCCCTTCATGGATATCACACACTCTGGTATTTTCTTTCAAAGGCTCATTCCTCTCATTTCCATGCCCCTTTATTAATGCATGGGCAACTTTTCAAGGTGGAACCATAGCTATGTTATATATATATTGTTGAGGAGGGTATGAAATAGTTGTGTTCTTCCTGGATGTTATTGTTGGTCTCTTCCGGGCTTGAGGTAGGTTTGTTTCTTCGCTATTATCTTCCCTATTTTCGCTTTTGTTCACTATTCAAGCACTCGAATTTCTGGTACATTCTTTGTAGTTTTGTGATTTTACACAGGGTTCAATGTTTTTTTTTCTCTTTCTCCATAATATGAGGATTGGTCCTTCTTTCAAACCGGGGATATTTTTACCCACCTCATTGCCTCAAGTCTCTTATTTTGCGGGAATTTCCTTCAATTGCCTAGTGTTGGTTTGCAGAATTTTGTACCCAGATACGTTTTCCATTTGGTTTTGATGTTGTTAATTATTTGTTTAGTTTCGTAGTAGGCTCAAGGGCTTTGGTCTCCCTTTGTCTCTGTCTCTCATAAATTCAGGTATATTTGGACGTAGTTGGTATTTATGTTAAGTTCCTGTGGAATTTCCTTACATCTCTCCTCTCAACCAAATATGTTCTCCTTTTTCCTTTTCATAGTGGATGATGTATGTCTTGTTTAGGTGTTTTCTCCTCACTTAAGAATATATATCCCTAAGTTCTCACCTCTGACTTCAGTCTATTTGTTTTATCACCTGATTCCCTATTTAATCATGGCTCCTAGGCAGAGAATTCTCAATCATCATCGTGGTGCACCGAATTCATCTTCCTCTCATTGGTGTTTGTTTGAATATGAGTTAGTGGTGAACTGCTTTGACTCGACTCCTCCTAAATTGGGGAATGAAATTCTCCTCCTAGAAGCAAAGGATTTTGGTAATCATATATATATATATATATATAATTCTTAATATTAGAGGAAATAGACTCAAGTGGGTTCTTGATCTAGGAAAATTTAGGAAGTGTAGGCTTCAATTTCTTCATTCCCTCAATCTACATCGACATATGGAAACACTACTCTGCATGGTTATTCATGACAAGCGAGTCGACAACTACAAATTGTTTGTAGGTAAGGAGGTTATTAAGTGAATTCTTTGGGACATTTGCTACATCCTTGATGACATTGTGACTAGACTAGCATGGGTGGAGTGGTTTTTGGTATCTAACTTGGGTACTAAGTCTAATGAGACACATGAATATTGGCAGTTATTAACACTTCTACTGGGAATTCTCCTCAGAAAAACTCCCCTTCCCTCTCTTCGGTCATCATTTCTAACTAATAGTCTTTGATGTTTTATGCACTTGTCTCTATAGTTGGGTATTTGATGGTTTTTCACTAGTCTTTATAGTGGGCTCACAACATGGCACTTTGAAATACAGTTCATTTTTTCTCATTCTCTTCATAGTAATTTGGATGCAGTCGGAATGCAGTCAATTTTTCTTTGACTTGAATGTATTTAAATCTCCATTTTTTCTTTCTGTAAGATGGTATAGGACTAGTAGGCCTATTTTTCCACTCCCTCATCTCAATATTATCTTCCTTAGTTTTTTGAAAAGTCTCACGGAATCAGTGGGAAAGTATGGCAGTCATATATAAGGGCCGCTCTGTCTCAACGACAGTCAAGACCTTTTATTTTGGATTTCACTAGTAGAAATTTTGTTATTTTGGTTAACCCTGGTTGAAGAGATGACCTCCCAGGGTGGATTTTTTTAAGCATGAACAGCTATCAATGTAGCACCTTTTTTTTATTAATGGAAATCAATTGAAGAATCTTATTAAAAAAGGGTTAGATTCGATAAGCACACACAAATTTAAACAAATGCATATGAATGATTAGATTAAGGAACACCAATCACACTAAATATAGGTTTAAAAAATTATTTAGAGGTTTGCCTAAATATAAACTGACACTAGAACTAAGCTCCAAGAAAGTGCCAAAGATGACATCACAAGAATGATTAAACAAACCAACAAAATTGACCATGCAATTTTTGAATAAGAGTTAAAAAATACTCATGAAAGTCTCAAAACACTACATTTTTTTTTGTAAGCTTCTGCAAATGATTTCTATTAGTATTCAAAAGTATTACATTGAGTACAGTAAATATTTGACAATTCAAAAATACAACCCCGGGAGACCATAGCTCTATCCAAGTGTTTCCAAAGACCCATCAATACTACTAGTTAAAACTTGGAAACATAGCTCAAACTAATAGACCAAACACAAAAATCCAACCTATGTGGGCTATATTTGTCTATGGCCTCAATCAATATAGTTTACAAAATACTAAAAAGGATGACAAGTAGAACCATAATTGATCTTAACAAAACAAGCTTCATACAAAAAAAACAAACATGAAAGTGTTGAGCACTGTGTTGGCTAAGGAAAGAACAGTCATTGCCGCAATTTCTATATATGTGTTGGAATTATGATACAAGTGTTGTCCTTGATGGAAAATCACTCAGATGAAATATCACAGTGCAGTAGGTCAACCGCAAAGAATTACAGATCAGACTCCAAAGAATGAAGAAACAGAGGTATATGCAGGTTCACCTTGTCCAAGCTGCGTATACATGCAGGTTTACTTAACAAAAGGAGCGTATACATACACACGCACTTTCACAGAAGGAAAAGCGCGTATATCTTGGAAAACTAAAAGGTTTTTGCTCCAAGGTATTTGATCGGTTCGAGGTATTTGGTCCAAGGTATTGGTCCAAAGTAGTTTTTGTCCATGGTATTGAGAAACGCCTAAAGCTATATAAGGAGGAGAAGATCATTAGGCCATAAGCGTGCAAGGATTCGAATATCTTATAAAGTATTGGATCATATATGCAGGTTAATGAGCTTCTGATGGTTTGCTTGATCTGATCTAATGATTCACCTATATGACTAATGAAGGTTGATGGACCGGGATCATAAAGGCTTAAGAGTAGTATCATTATGAGGTTTGATCTTGAAGAGTCTAGATTTGAATATTGACGCATGTTTTATTCTATAAATGTGATGATCTAGGTATGACTCAAGTCTGGAATAGTTGTGATGTTTTAAGTTAGCATTTACATATCTGTACACAGGTTCACTTTAGTCAAAGAGTGTATACATGTTGGTTCAGCATATCAAAGTAGTGTATACATCATAAATTTGAATTTGTAGATCTGTATGCTGGTTCCCTTTGGTAAAAGTGCATATACACGTTGGTTCAACACATGAAAGTAGTGTATACCTTATGAAGTATGATGTTTAAAGTATCAGTTGTTTATGTCTGTTGTTGCAGAGTTCTGGGTTCTGCTTTGTGTTCTGGTGATTGTATTCTCTTGACAGTGTTATGAATGATCAGATTGATTGATTGTGATTTGCTTCAGTGATAATGGGTTGTCAAGTGATTGATTGCTTTAGTTGTGGTTGATTCAAAAAGTGATGATTGAGTTTCAGTGATTGGTTGATGTAGATGTATTTGATGGTTGTATTGCAGTTATGATTTTTCTGAGTTTCAATGTTGTTGATGGGTCCAGTATGAAAATTGGATAAATCGTGGCCTTCAGATTGTGGTGTTGGGTTCCAGGAGTATCCAGTCTGAAAATTCATGAAACATGGTCCCTTGTGGAAGAGTGGAGTTTTCTGTAGGCTGGAATCTACATACTAGTAAACATATTGGTTAGTATAAGAGCTGGGGAGTTGTAGCTCCCTTCCAGTAGTACCTAGAGAACGAGAGAAGGTTGTAGCCTTCTGCAGGTGGGTGCCTGCATACTGGTAGGAGTCTGCACCAATACAAGATTGTAAACAGATTTTCTTATTATTAAAAAGAAGACATAGACGACAGTGGCAGGTGGTTTTTACTCACATTGGTTTTCCACCTTATATCTTGGTGTTCATGTTTGTTGCTTATGTGTGATGTTTTATTCTACTTTTATTGCATTATCTAATAAATCTTTGATATACTGGTTTAAGCTCAATACATGATAAATTGTCTAAATCAAAATTTCTTTGCATATATGTTGGTTTCTTTAACTACAGTCACGTGTACACGCTAGTTCACTTCACTGAAGTAGCGTATATAAATCTGTTTGGGAAATAAAATTATAGATCTGATAATATTGATTCACCCCTGTCTTAGTATTATTTCCATCAAGTGGTATCAGATAGGTCCTTCAGAAGAAGCTTGATCGCTTGAAGGGAGATCCATCATCATGAGTAATCAAAAAAACGTGGGATCCATCAGACCACCAATCTTTGATGGGAAAAAAATTTTTTATTGGAAAATAAGAACCACGGCCTGTCTACAGTCACTCAGAACGGATGTCTGGGAAATTGTGAAAGGAGAATATACATTTCCAACAGCAATTCCTACAGATACGGCAAGTAAAAAATAATATGAAACCAATGCCAGAGTAGTAAATACTTTATTAGGAAGTCTGTCACAATCAGAATTTGTCAAAGTCATGCAGCTCAAATCAGCCAAAGAAATATGGGACAAAATCGTTTTGAGCTACAAAGGAGACTCTCAGGTAAAAAGTGTTAAGCTTCAAACTCTCAGAATTTAGTATGAAACTCTTAAGATGCACAGTGATGAAAGTATAGCTAGTTACTTCTTACATATAGATGAGGTTGTTAATTGTATGAAGAATCTGGGTGAAGAAATAAAGGAAGTTACCTTAGTTGAGAAAGTTTTGAGATCCTCGTCTGCTAAATTTGAATCAAAAGTGTCTGCTATAGAAGAAAAATAGGATCTGCAGGCTATCACTATGACACAGCTTCACAGAATCTTAACTGCCTTTGATATGAGAAAAGGAGGACCATCATATATGAGAGAAGACGCATTTAAAGCTTCAGCAAAAGGAAAGGAAGAACACAATGAATCAAGACATATTTCAAAAGAAGAAGATGAGGTAAACTTTATCAAGAAGCTTCAACGGGGTTCCGGAAGATTTAGAGGTAAGCTACCCTTTACATGCTTTGCCTATGGTAGAGTCGATCATTATGCTGCCAATGTCCTCATCAAGATAAATATGAAAAAGGGAAGGAATATGCAAAATGGAATAGAAAACAAGTTGTAAATAAAAGGAGTTACTATACTCATGAAGATAGTAATGGTTTATCAAATAGTGATGAAGATGAAAACAGTAATGATTATAGACTTCTAATGGCTTATGACGATGATAATTTTTGGGATGATTTAGAAGAAGATGACCTCCACGAACAAATCTATAAACTCAAAATCTGTTTAGAAGAAAAGAATATGATTATAGATACCTTGAAATACCAACTTGCTCAAAAAAAAAAAAAAACCAAAACAAA
>APFE031666920.1:21064-61979 GCA_000404065.3 Pinus taeda
AAACCAGAATGTGAAATTATGGGTCTAAGAAAGGATCTTGAGAAAATGAAATCTCTCAATATTAGATTTGCCAAAGGATCAGAAACTTTAAATGAAATTATCAAAGTGCAACATTCTCCTCTGATAAAGATAGGTCTTGGATATACTGAAGAATCATCTCAATCACAGAAGCCATCAACCTCCACTAAAAGCTATCTTGATGCAGCAAAGACTAGTGAACAATATGACAATCATCAGCAAAGGCGTAAAGTAGAGCACCAAGTAAATTAGACTCAATTTACTCCAAGGATGAATAGAAGCCACAACCAACCTCAGGTGAATCATACTTAATTTTCTCCAAAGATGAATATCAATAGAAACTACAATCACCGGGTCAATAGATTCGATAGTCGTAGGAACTTCTTTAATGGGCAATTTTTTCAAGTCATAATTTTGGACACAAAGCTACTCAATGTGTTGCTTACAAAACCATCATGACTAGAGAAGCATGAAATCAAAGGAATGTGACAGGGATCAAGAAACGTTCCTATAATAACTTTTCTCTTCTTGAAAATGAAATAGAATGCTCAATCTGTAACAAATTTGGTCATGAAGAATCTGAATACAGGAGAAAATTTCGGCAAACATCTCAAAAGGAGCAAACTCCATTAAATCCCAAGATATGGAGAAGGAAAGAATCTCAAATAGAAAGATGTGGTATAGCCTTGTATGCAGAAGGACAAGAAAATCAGTGGTACATCGACAGTGGATGCTCAAAACGCATGACAGATGACAAAGAAAAACTTCACTCATGTAATGCCTTAGAAAAGGAAAAGAATGTCTCATTTGGAAATGAAACTCCTGCTGTCATAAAAGGTAAAGGCTATGTTTTCTTGAAATAAAAGGTTAAAGCTGGAAATTTTATGTATGTAGATGGTTTAAATCATAACCTCCTGAGTTTCAATCAAATGTGTGATCAAGGAAATGAAGTGGTGTTTCAATCAAACGGATGTGTTGTTCGTGAGCTTGATACAGGAGAGGTCGTGATCAAAGGTACAAGAACTCCAAACAACTTATACATACTCAAGGGAGGACAACAACAGTGCTATCTAAGCAAAAATGATGAAAATTGGTTGTGGCGTAGAAGATTGGGACATCTAAGCTTTTCTCAAATAAGAAAAGCATGCAGATTCAAGGTTGTTCATGATCTTCTAGATATTAGCATCCCTGAAAATACAATATGCAAACCATGTCAAATTGGTAAGCAAACCAAAGCTCACTTCATTGAAAAGGAAGGGTCAGCTAGTAAGCCTCTTGAGCTTGTCCATACTGACTTATGTGGACCATCAAGGCAAAAGTCACCTCGTGGAGAATAATACTTTATTTTGTTCATTGATGATTTTTCGAGAATGTGTTGGATAGGTCTTCTAAAGCATAAAGATGAAGCATTTGAAAATTTCCAAGCCTTCAAAGCTTTGGTTGAAAATGAATTAGATCGAAAAATCAAATGCCTTAGATCTGATCGAGGAGGGGAATTTACCTCGGATGAATTCTTTGAATTTTTTGAACATGGAATAAAAAGGCAATTCTCCACGCAAGGACTCCTCAGCAAAATGGAGTGGTAGAAAGAATGAATAGAACTGTTCAAAAAATGGCTTGAGCTATGCTAGATGAATCTGGAACTCCTGCAACCTTCTGAGGTGAAGCTGCATTTGCCGCTATAACTATTCTCAACAAAGAAAATGTTAGGATAAATAACACTCAAACTCCACATGAACTTTGGTATGGTAAGACTCCTACTCTAAAATACTTTAAAGCTTTTGGAAGCAAATGTTATATCAAAAGAACTGATGAAAAACTTGGTAAGTTTGAGCCCAGAGCAAATCAAGGTATTCTTCTTGGTTATTCTTTAGAAGTAAAGGATATAAATGTTATAATAAAAGACTTGGAAAAAATTTTGAGAGCATTGATGTTGTAGTTGATGAAACATGCAAAAATCCAAAACAGATAAAATCAACAGAAGATTATGACAATGAAGAAGATGGGGATTATTTTCCCACATCAATCCAAAATCATATTGAAGAAGAAACCAATGAAGCACCAAAAGAAGAGATAATGGTAGAAGAAAATAATTCGTCCAAGTATGTTCAGAAAAATCATCCAGAAACTCAAATTTTAGGGGGAAAAGAGGTAGGTGTATAGATAAGAAGAACTATTACAGGGACCTCAAGCTATCTAGCATTATTATCCTCCACTAAACCTCAAAATGTAAAAGAATCATGCAAAGATGAATGTTGGGTCAAGGCCATGGATGAAGAACTTGAGCAAATTGAAAGAAATGATACTTGGGAATTAGTTCCTAGACCTCATGATAAAAATATTATAGGAACTAAATGGATATTCAAAAACAAGCTACATGAAAATGGAGAAGTCATTAGAAACAAGGCCATACTTGTTTGTAAAGGGTATGCTCAACAAAAAGGTACATATTTTGAAGAAACTTTTGCACCTGTTGCCAGACTTGAAGCCATAAGGATGTTTCTTGCTCTTTCTAGCTTTCAGAAATTCAAAGTATACCAATTGGATGTAAAATCAGCCTTCCTAAATGGAGATTTAGAAGAAGAAGTTTATATTGAACAACCAGAAGGATTCATTCTTGGAAATGATGAAAAACTTGTTTGCAGACTCAAAAAGGCACTCTATGATCTGAAATAGGCTCCAAGGGCTTGGTATTACCACCTTGATAAATATCTACACCAAAAAGGTTTTACAAAAGGTTCAGCAGATAGCAATCTATATACAAAGATTGAGAGTGATAAATTGCTAATTATCATTGTTTATGTTGATGATATCATTTTTGGTAGCAATGAAGAATCCATGAGTCCGAATTTTGCTTCAATAATGCAGCAAGAATTTGAAATGTCCTTGCTTGGTGAACTTGCCTATTTTCTTGGTCTCGAGTTCAACAAAATAAAGATGGTATTTTTCTTTCACAATCCAAATATCTCAAACAGATCTTTAAAAGGTATGGAATGGAAGATTCTAAACCTGTATGTACCCCAATGGTAACAGGATGCAGTCTCAGCTCAAATGATGAATCAGCAGTAGTACATCAACCGAATTACAGATCCATGATTGGTAGTCTACTTTACCTAACAGGCACCCAACCTGACATCATGCATGCAGTAGGAATAGTTTGACAATTCCAAGCAAATCCAAAGGAATCACACCTTCAGCTAGTCAAAAGAATTTTCAAATATCTTCAAGGAACTCAGGACATTGGTTTATGGTATCCTAGATATATAAATCTTACTCTTCATGCATATATAGATGTAGATTGGGCAAGAAGTGTTGATGATAGAAAAAGCACTAGTGGTGGTGCATTCTATATGGGTTCCAGGTTAGTGTCTTGGTTCAGCAAGAAACAAAGTTCAATTGCTTTATCTGCAGCTAAAGCAAAATATGTGGTTGTTGCATCTTGTTGCACACAACTACTTTAGATGATGCAAACCTTGCAAGAAATTCAGATCACATATACTCCACCCATCTCCATTATATGTGATAATACAAGTGCCATCAGTATTTCAAAGAATCTAATCATGCACTCCAAGACCAAGCACATACCCATCAAATACCATTTTCTATGTGAACAAGTGCTTGAACAAAAAGTAAAATTGGAGTATGTTCTCTCCAAAGAACATGTTGTTAATATATTCACTAAACCACTGCCCAAAGAAACATTTGAATATCTTAGACAAAAGTTGGGAGTAGTTGTTTCATCATCCTGCTGTTAAATCTAATTTTTTCAAAGAAAGGTTATTATACGTGTGTTTCATGAAGTCGAGTTGTGTACACACACGGGTTTCTGTGGGACAAGGAGTGCATTTGTTTTCAGACAAGAAAATAGTGGGGAAGGCTCTGATATGGGTGCTCTGTCTAATGTTGATGATCACAATCTATTGATATGCTTTGTTCATTAATTTTTATCTAACTGACAAAGATGCCTTGATCATTGACTTGTTAACAATGCAGAGATAGCACAGGTTCAGGGGGAGCATTAACCTTCACTCGCATTCTGCATTGTTGGCATTATGGTTGCTAAGTCTAGCTATGGTTTCAGATATTTATACCTTTTGTTGCTTAAGTCATGTAAAAGTCTAGGGTGTGATATGTCTTATCATACATTTGAATGAGTCCTCTTGGACAAATGATGTAATTTGTATCCCCACTTTACATGGGATGGATGATGTAATATTTATTGTTTCTATCATGTATAAACAATTGGTATATCCCCACTTGGTTGGATGGATGAGTCAAATTTGGTATATCCCCACATGGTTGGGAAATTGATGTATGTATGAGTCATTGGTGATAGTAAAGTCATTCTCACATAGTTGAGTTATAGAGTCACGTTATCCTTTTAGAAAATATTTTTTGTAGACTCTGCTTGTGCTTAAGGGGAGCATGGACGGTTTCAGTGCATCTCAGCATGTACTCAGGGGGAGCATGAACAACATAATGTATGTCAAAGGGAGAAAATACCTTGGTCCACCCTTTGCCCTTAATGTTAAAGGGGGAGAGTGACTTGGTGTTGTTGTTGCCATCAAGTCCAAAGGAGGAGATTGTTGGCATTATGATACAGGTGTTTTCCTTGATGGCAACTCACTCAGATGAAAGATCACAGTGCAGCAAGTCAACAGCAAATAGTTACAAATCAGACTCCAAAGAATGAAGAAAGAGAGATATACGCAGGTTCACCTTGTCCAAGCTGCATATACACGCAGGTTTACTTAACAAAAGGAGCATATACGTACACACACACACTTTCACAGAAGGAAAAGCGCGTATATCTTGGAAAACCAAAAGTTTTTTGGTCCAAGGTATTTGATTGGTCTAAGGTATTTGGTCCAAGGTATTGGTCCGAAGTAGTTTTGGTCCATGGTATAGAGAAAGGCCTAAAACTATATAAGGAGGAGAAGATCATTAAGCCATAAGCATGCAAGGATTCGAATATCTTATGAAGCATTGGATCATATATGCAGGTTAATGAGCTTTTGATGGTTCGCTTGATCTGATCTAAGGATGCACCTATATGGCTAATCAAGGTTGATGGACCAGGATCATAAAGGCTTAAGAGTAGTATCATTATGTGGTTTAATCTTGAACAATCTATATCTGAATACTGACACATGTTTTATTCTGTAAATGTGATGATCTGGGTATGACTGAAGTCTGGAATAGTTGTGATGTTTTAAGTTAGAATTTACAGATCTATACACAGGTTTGCTTTAGTAAAAGAGCGTATATACACTGGTTCAGCATATCAAAGTAACGTATACATCATAAATTTGAATTTGCAGATCTGTATGCTGGTTCCCTTTGGTAAAAGTGCGTATACACGCTAGTTCGACACATGAAAGTAGCATATACCTTATGAACTATTATGTTTAAAGTATCAGTTGTTTCTATTTGCTGTTGCAGAGTTCTGGGTTCTGCTTTGTGTTCTGGTGATTGTATTCTGCTAACAGTGTTCTGAATGATCAGATTGATTGATTATGATTTGCTTTAGTGATTATGGGTTTTCAAGTGATTGATTGATTTAGTTGTGGTTGATTCAAAAAGTGATGATTGAGTTTCAATGATTGGTTGATGCAGATGTATTTGATGGTTGTATTATAGTTATGATTTTTCTGAGTTTCAATGTTGTTGATGGGTCCATTATGAAAATTGGATGAAACATGGCCTTCAGATTGTGGTGTCGTGTTCTGGGAGTATCCAATCTGAAAATTCATGAAACGTGGTCCTTGGTGGAAGAGTAGAGTTTTCTATAGGCTGGCACCTATGTACTAGTAAACATATTGGCTAGTACAAGAGCTAGGGGTTTGTAGCTCCCTTCCAGTAGTACCTGGAGAACGAGAGAAGCTTATAGCCTTCTACAGGTAGGTGCCTGCGTACTAGTATGAGTTTGCACCAGTACAAGATTGTAAACAAATTTTCTTATTATTAAAAAGAAGACAGAGACGACAGCAGTAGGTGGTTTTTACCCACATTGGGTTTCCACCTTATATATTGGTGTTCATGTGTGTTGCTTATTTGTGATGCTTTATTCTGCTTTTACAAAACTATCTAATAAATCTCTGATATACTAGTTTAAGCTCAATACATGATAAATTGTCTAAATCAAAAGTTATCTGCATATACGTTGGTTGCTTTAAGTACAGTCGTGTGTATATGCTAGTTCACTTCACTGAAATTGCGTATATAAATTTGTTTGGGAAATAAAATTATAGATCTGATGATACTGATTCACCCCCCTCTTAGTATTATTTCCAACAATCTGCTTCCACGTGGTGCTTCCGTGGCGCTAATCATGTCAATCATGTTACCGCTCAAACTAGTAGGGTTCGTAGAAGGGGGTGCTAGAGGGGAAATTGCTAGGTCAATGGAAACATTGGGGCAATAGCCCATTGTCACTTCAACTAAATCTCCCTACTCCTTATGGACTTTAACCAATGGGAGGATACCTGGTATGAAGGGAATCACCTAGATAAATGAGTCAATAAAAGGAAAGGAGTGATTCGTAAAGGCATATTCGCATAAGAGACTCAAATTGTGGTTTTCTTGCTTGAAAATAAATGTGTAAGGCTCTCTAAGAAGGGCCAAGTGAATTTCAAGGGATAGGGTTTTAAAACTAGACTTGTAAAGGAGGGGCATATTCCAAGAAATCTTTGTGGAAAATTGGATTCCAAGTGGTCTTTGTTTAGCTGTCTTTAAGAGGTTACGGGACCACACGGGACCAAGTTGGCCCACAATTAGGTCAAGGGGGTGGAGTTGATCAATCAAGGATGTGCTAGACCTAATTGGGAAGGCAAAAGGGATCAAAGGAAGAGCCTTCAGTGAAATTAATGCAATGACACCTATGAGACTACTAGCCTAAGGAAACCAAGGGAAGAATTTGGTCCCTAAGATAGGGCTTGCTATATCTCGAGATCCCACAATCGGATTGCTTCAAATTTGGAGGGCCTCTAGAGAAAACATCAATGCAAGTTTGTACCAAAAATTGAAGTGTTTGGAAGGCTATATTCTGATATAATTGATGCCCTAGGTGACCTATGTATGTTAGGCCTAGAAAGAAAGGGAGAAGGTGAGAAAAATATGCTTTAAGGTGATCACCTATGGAAGACCAGTGCCTATTCCTTTGGGAGAAATGGATTAAATAACATTACACTTATTAGGATGGTTTCATTCAGTCAAGGAGGCCTTAGAACAATTCTTCATGATAATTAGAGCATGAGGAAAATTGCTTCAAGGTCTTTATACTTCAATGTGCAATATGTGATGACTTATCAAGTTAAATTTCAACGAAATATCTCTAGGAACATTCACTTGTTCAAACATGTCCCATAACATGATGCAACGCTAATAAAAGACAAATTTATACCCTTTCACCAAAGAAAAGTAGCAAAATTTCGGCCTAGTATAGCAAAAATCCCAGCATCATGTATGTGACATAAAAAAGGATGGCAAAACAACACCTACATGTGAGAACAAGTATATCCAATCATCATCATATGCCAATATAGAAGTTGCAAGACAAAAATGAAGACATCTAAACGTAAAAATTCATCCATCCATCCAATTTCATCCTCCAAAAAGAATAGCAAAAATATCTTAAGACAGAGTGATCAATCCAAGTGATGATGAGAAATTAACTCTCATCATTTGTACTTATACACCTCTAAGGATTTATATTTAGCTACTTGAGCCTACATTAGCCCCTAAAATAAAAATAATGTGTAAATAACTAACTTTTGGTGACAAGCCCACCAAACTAGCTCACAAACAAAATAACAAGTCTCTCAAGAGGTCGAATGATCAATAATACATGTAGTTGGGATCTCTAGGAAGCCTAATGAATTCCATAAGTTCCATAACTATGAATAGGACTCCCAAAATTAATGGAAAAGGGGTTGGCCCCTTGTTCTCCACATAATAAACATGTGGTGCTCCCGATGGATGTGAGGGAACACAAGTGACCTCATGGGTCTCCAAGTAAGTCAAAGATGTTTGTAAACCATCTATAAGGGCTCAGATGACGGTGTAAGTGATGCCACATCATCATACAAGTCCTGGGTCATCTACCAAGTGCATGGTACAACTGTGGGGTTGGTTGGGAAAAGGTGAATCAAGTGCATCTTCTTCGTACAATAGGTGAATCTCAAGCAATCTCTAAACATCTCTGGGGATCTATGGAGTGTTTTCTACTGTTGCGGAGGACCAGGCTCTCAACACACATCCTACATGTGCCAATGCATCCCTTTGGAGGGTTGTGACCTCGTATAGGGAGACCAAACCCAAAACGGAGACCACTTGCAATCCTTCATAAGATCTAATGTGTCCCCTTAACCTTCCAATACAATAAGTCATCAAGGAAATCTAGTAAAAGAGATTGGAAACCATGGAAAACAAGTGGGGACTTCATAATGGCATGCCCTTTCATAGTGGGCTTTGGCATGTGCTAATGTCTCCAAGCTCCAAATGGGGTTAACGAAGTATCATATTAGGTGGTTTCTACTTCTAAAGGGGATAGTATGTCAAAGGCACATCCTTTAAAGGGTGGTGGAATGTGATAAAGAGATGAATGGAGTAGGGAATGAAAGGGGCAACCCTGGGTCACCTATTGGGGTACAATGGTATCTAATACAAGGGAAGCCCACACTTGGGTATATAATGTATAGGAGGGAGAAATAGTGGTACATGAGGTACCCCGGCCTTGATTTTTCCACCCTTCTTTATATGCCCTTTGCATTTTATGATTTTCTTTAATTGACTACTTTGGGCTCAAGAGGTAAGAGCATGATGTGTGAGATATAACAATGGATACCCCCTTTAAGGTAGGATGGTTCATTTCTCACTAGGGGTTGGGACAATCATGGGTTCCCAAATTATAAAGAGGGCTCATATAGGGATTGTAGGAACCAGGTGATGGCCATGATGATGGGGCAGATCTCATGTATTGGCTTACATGCTAAATGTGTTTGTCCCGGCCATATTTTGCATTTGTGGTACATCTTCCTGTTGAATGTGGCCAATTATGCTTTTACTTTTATTTTCAGCTACATAAACCTCTAGGGAATTGTTCCAGGCCCGACCCAAGATGTGGAGAAGGGGGGAGGGAGGGAAGGTTGACCCTATGTGGACCCGGATGGGAAAATATATGAATGGGGTAAAATGAGTGGAAGGGGATTGATGTAGGTGGTATCGGGAAGCAGGTCCATGCCACAAAAATCAAGATTTATCATGTAGTGCCAACCCAAAAGCCAAATGGTCAGTAAAGGAGACCCCATGTGACTAGGATACAAATGTAACCACGAAAATGATAAATGGAAACAAGAACACAAGCCTAACCCACTCTTTCTGTCAAATCCCCCCACCAATCCATGCCCAAAAGTTCCCACGACAAGTAAGGAAAATTACTCATCTATACCAATGAAAATCCATACCTTTGGGGTTGGAAGGCCCACCTTCAAACATACAATCATAATATATGGGTGAGGAACCACATGGAAATAGAACAACGAGCTAGTTGGTGGCTAAGGGGTTGCTAGCTGCCAACTAAGGACCATCTTGGAGAAAAAAAAATCTCCTAGGGATATCACCCACAAAATGGTGGGTAACAAGTGCAAGAGAATGACAAGGGAGGCGAGAGAGGAATCCCCCTAAGTAATATCAACTAGAGGAGAAGAATCGGGTGGCGGCTCATTTATGATTCAGTGCTAGAGTATGAGACAATATATTTCTCCACCCTTTAAAGTCGGGTGACGATGTCGTCTAGGTTGTAGTGGATATCTCTGAGGACTCATTTGATGCTCTCCTGAACCATGAACAATTTGTAGTTATCCATATGTTTGTCCCTAAGGACCATAGGCATGAGAGTTTCTATTTGTTGGTGTACTGAGATATAGTGTCGGAAGTGGAGTTTTCTCTTTCGAAATTTACCCAGGTCGAGAACCCATTTAAGAGAGGCACCTCTGACTTTTGAATTAGAGAAATGAGCTCATCTTCTGAACTCCTTATATTCAAAGAGGATTTCCTTCCTTACCTCAAGAGGAACTATATCAAAGAAAATAGCAATTAATTCCCACCCAAAAAAATGATGGCGATGGGAGGATGAACTTGACGAACCACCTTGATGACTTAGCATTCATTTTCGAGGAGTCATCTCGACAGCAAAAAACAAGTTGATTTGAAAATGGAGGACCTGAAGAAAATTTATGGTACAGACAAAACTATAGATCTTAAAATTTCCCGAAGAGTTACACAGCAATAAGTGACGAGTGAATATCCCTAAGACCAATAATTTTTTTCCTACCCAAGGAAGGACGAAGTAGGTACTACATATAATAGTTGGTGGGTGTGAAATGAGACATCATCTAACCAAATCCATAGTTGATAGTGTGTTATAATGACGAAAAAATATGGGTAAGGTTGAGATATAGAATATCTTAGGTAATTAACCACAGTGATGACACTTCGAGGTCTAGAAAAAGAAATACCACAATGACTCAACTTGAGAAACAAAGGCAACTTGAGCATAAAATTACCATCCAGGAGCAAGGAGAAGGTACCCAATAGCAAGCCTTCATAACCAAATTGAAAAATTGCATGGGAACCACATTCCACAGACAAGAATCGGGCATGAGAAGGAAACCCAACGAAGTTGAATCCCTAAAGTGACGCAGTTGAGAGTACTGTCACCAACTCAAACATGGACTTGGCACCTATGTGGTGAAGAAATAACACAAAAAACATGGATCTTGGCTCGATAGTCCAACAATTCAACAATATAGCCCACACTCTATAGATGAAAAATCGTGAAAGGGAGTGTTTTGAAACTGAATCAAAGCACAAGAGTCATCCATGTCAAGGATAAGATATACCTGGCGTAGAGGCCCAAGAGAAACTAGTTGCAAATAAACGCAGTTGCCACCCCACATTGAATTCCAAATCCACCACCATGTTAAACTAGCCATGCAACTGCAATATGGTCGTGACCACTACATAGCAGAATATAAATAAACCATCTCTCTGCATGTGACATTGTACCAGAGACAAGTGTGAGGAGTTGCACTTCGATCGAAACCCACATTCCCTACCTTATAAAGGCGACCATAAATGAGTTCAATGTAAATATTGTCAAGCCCCATCCTAGAAATAACCAACCCCTCTTTCCTCAACCAATAGTACGTTGCACTTAACTGAAATATATGGTGATTCAGTACTGCTCTCCCAGGCAAGCATTTATCATGAGGGGAGTGGGTTAGGTTAACTCTCCCCGGTGAGCTAAGCATTCGCCACGTGGAGACTTTGAATCGACAACTATTAAATTTGGCATGCCCCTCAACGAGCACCGCCTCCTCCTCCAAATATTTCTCTCACATGGTAATCATGTGAAAAATTATCTTCGCGGAGGCCTTAAGTGACACCCCCATCGGGGACAAACACACTACATTCAAGAAGATGATTTAATCATCATAAAAATTCCATTCACCATACATGTGTAAAAAGGAAAACAGTGCAAAAAATAATGATTTCCATATAAAAAAATAAGTGCTTCAATTAGAGTAAACTTTTTAAGAAAAAAAATAGTTTACTCTAACTATGTCTTTTTTTTCTTAAAAACTTTACTCTAACTAAGTGCTTCACTTAGAGAAAAAAATTTAAGAAAAAAAAGTGTGTTACAAAGGGTTTTTAAAATAAGCTAGGATTTTTAAATAAAAATATAGTTCGTGGGTCTTGGATATATATTGATTTGTGTGTTGTAAAGACACTCCTAAATGAGCAACGTTGACGGGCTTTCCAAGGAGGCCACGATACTCCTTCGAGGTTAGTGGATGATACAGGAACAAAGGGGTACAAATGAGTACCGATACTATCACAAGCCCTATATTGATCAGACATATCAAAGGGCAGGGAATCCCTAATTTTTGTGTAACTTTTTGAACATGCACAGACTATACATATGTATATATTTGCAATGGTTTTTTGTTTATAACAGACCTTTACAGAAGGGACATCGCCCTGCGTGGTGAATGTTTATATTGTAGATAACAAACATGGTTTTAAATTATCAGACTCTCATTGAACACCCTGCGTGGTGTGAAGCAAGAAATCTGCACCATTTTTTACAAAACAGAACTCCATTTTTTACTATGGCTCACAGAGATGGTAAATGGCCAATGAAGCATATGTTGAAAAGCATCTACTACATGTAATTTTTCAAACATAATGAAAGATTACGATTTTTCCAATGGAAAAAAAAAGGCACTCCTAGATGTTAAGTAACTGGTTCAATTCTTTGCCCTATTGAGATGTTATTCTTCCACATGAGTATGATGTAGCCTCACCAATATGGAACTTACCAAAAAAAGAGAATGTAAATTTTAAATAGATAAAATTAATTTTAGAAGGAATTAATCATTAGAAAACTAACAATATTTTATTTTAATATTATAGATTTAATTTAATTTTAAATGGATTATTATTTTAAGAGGAATGAAATCTTTGAAAATGCAAAATCTTTTTAAATATAAAAACTTAATATATATATATATATCAGAGGAAATAAATCTTTGAAAATGCAAAATTATTTTTAAATATATAACTTTATATATATATATGAATATGAGTTTATGGTAAGTATTGAGTTTTTATATGTTTATTAATTAAATTTAAATATGGTCTTCTAAAATATAATAGTTAATGATATGAATAATTAAAACAAGGTATGGTTATAGGTGGAGAGGGTTTTGAAGCGATGGCGCACAAAGCTAGGGTTTTTCATCTCTCTGAAGCTGAGTTGGGCGTTGTCACACTGGTTGATCTCGACACTGCAACCCTCGGCAATCTTTCCTACGGCCAAAATCCGGTCCTGTATATCCTGGCAGCTAGGATAGGCTCGCTCCTATGGGCCTCTCCTCGGAAATGAATGAAAGGCCTCATCAAACCCCCAAAAGAGAGCAGGAGAGGCGAAAGATCTGTTTTTTCAACTAATCATTTGTATAGGGTTAGAAATGTTCCAGAAGAAGCCTTTCAACACACCCACGGGCCTTTCTCAGATGGATTTTGGGTTTGGGTTTTCTCCATGGAGATGGCGCGGTGGACACAAAAACTTGGAGATCTGAGCATTGATAGGGTTCCCGAGAACATTTTTAGCGTCAATGTTGCTCTATCAACCACAGATCTAGGCATCAATGGAGTTCGCAAGATGCCAAAAGAGGTGCATGATGACTTAGCAAAGCAGGCAATCGGCTGGCTGCACTGTGAACCAGAGCATGGACCCCCAGAGGCAAATTGTCTTCCACAATGGACATGGACGACATCTCCCTTTCTGAAACAAGGTGATTGTTATATATCAAAACAGGGGATCTTTAATATGGGTAGCTAGACGATAGATTGGCCCATGTACTGGCAAATCCGGTCGACGCAATCGTATTCTCCCTGTCCTCTACCAGCTCGTCAGGTCTAAGACAAAGGGTAAAGGAAAATCCTTTTTGGTGGATTGGGCAGCACAGAAGTGTGTCTGGGGTATCCATCTGGGCGCTCTGTATTTAGAAATATCACGCCTATGCCCCATGGAGCCCCTTCCCATTATTGATACAGCAACAATCATGCGTAACAGAGAGCCAGATTGGTTGCCAAATCGCGAACGGGATCTCACTCATGATAAGATCTGCATAGACACAGCACTGGGATGGGCAAAGCCCTATCTAGGAGGTCTCCTGGAATTCACAGGCGGGCATCTAACAAAGGGTAACACTAGGCACACTAGCCCAGATATGCCAAAGCAAAAATCAAACAGACCACTAATATGCACAGATCCAACAGATAGCCCTAATCCGACGAAGCAAGAACCAGAAAGAGCATCGATATGTACAAAGTCGTCAAAGTTGGGCGCATTGGCAACAAATCGAGTCCATACATAGATAGACCTACACACTATTGAAGCGGACTTAACACAAATTTTCATCAAAACATTGTAAGGCAGGCATGTTCACTGGAGGATCTGGAAGGGGAAGATGATCTAATACTTAAGGTATCTAATCCAAACTCGCCTTGGTATACCAACATGCAGAAAAAATCTAATCTACTCAGGACACAGTCTACAAGATAACCACACACTTCAGGATTATGGCATTGCCACATACTCGATCATCATAATCAACTTGCATCTGAGGGGCGGATGCTCTGGAACCAGCGCAAAGAGCACTCGATCTTTTAAAGATGCAATCAAAGGTAAGGGAAAAGCACAAACCAAACTAGCAATAATGCCTAAGCTACTAGGGCCCTACATCATGGGACAAAAATCTGAGACTCCTGCTCTTACCATCTCAATGCCTGAGGTAAAGGATTTGTACACAGATCTCTATTCCAAAGCAGTTATATGCAGATTTAATGGTTTCTGGCCAAAAATTGATGTTTTTCACCAATGGATATATGCTGCATGGTCACCAAATTGTGAAATATATTTATGCCCCAAGGGATTTTTTATAGCCAAATTCAAAATATTATAGGAAAGGGAACACATCCTCAATAAGGGTCCATGGTTCTGGGGTAATGCAGGACTCTTCATGACCCCTTGGTTTCTAGAATTCAATGCTAACACAATGGTGGTAACAAAGGTTCTAGTTTGGGTCAGGTTGCACAACCTTCCATTACACTTCTAGCATCATAATGTTTTAATAGCCATAGGGAACTCCCTAGGAAAGTTCCTTAAGATTGACGGGGACAGACTTACAAGGGGAATATTTACTTTTGCCAGGATTTTCGTTGAATTATATCTTAGCCAAGGACTACCAGATAGTGTTACATTAAATTTCAATAATACACAGTGGACACAACCTTTAGATTACGAAAATATAGCTTTCCGATGTCGAGGATGTCTACAAACAAGCCACCTCCATAGTGCATGTATACAAGCAAAACAAATCCCCAAATGGAACAAGAAGAAACAGAAAAAGCCAAAAAGATGGTAATACACAACCCCCTTGGATGAAGAGGTAGAAAAATCATAAACAGCAGAATATAAAGTAGAAATGGATGTTCAAAAGGACCAGAACAACACACACAAGAAGGAGAAAGACCCCAACAACCCTTTGCAGCAACAAGAATCCCAACTAACAGGAATGGAAATATTTGGCAACAAGCAAACTCATGGATTAGAAGGATCTGACTCTGACAAAGACTCTCCCATAAATACAAATCAGCTATCCATTGTAACTGCCACTCCCAATGCTGAAGGTTGGCAAAAGGTGGAAAAAAAGAAAGGGAGAAAAGAATAGTTTTTTGTTTTTATTTTTATTATTTTTTCTGTGGAAACAGGAACACACCGTATGCATATGCTTTACAGCATCTACAACATGTAATTTTGTCTTATGAATATGAAACATAGTTAATAATATGAAACATTATTTTAATTTACATGATAAAATAGATTTTAATTTATTAATTATTAATATTTTTTTATTTCTATATGTAAGAAATATTTTTGTTTCATATACATGATTGCAAATATGAATTATTATTATTTTAATTTATTTAATGTGGTATTATATTTATATTTTTATTGAAAAACTTATTTATAATTTTATTAATAAAAATAAATTATACAATAACAAATGGATTGAATATATTTTTTATTTTTAATTGCTTTTTCAATTGAGTCAAAATTATATGTGTGTATATAATATTTCACATACCATTATTCTCAACCCATGAAGATATTTATATATATATATATATATAAGGGATTCAAATAAAGATAAATAAGTTCATTTTCAAAATAATAACAATTAATAAAAATCCACTAAAAAATTAATAATCATTTATATTATCAAAAAAATTGACAAAATTAATATATAATAGGAAGAAAAATGTTATGATAATGATGTTTTAAGTTAATAAAAAAGTTAAATTAGTTAATTTAGGATAAATTCCTATAAAACAATAATCAACCAAAAAATGAAATAAATAAAATATAATGGAATTATAAAATATAACTCAATTAAAGAAATAAATAATGTACCAAAGAAAACATATTATAATTTGGATGAAAATTTATGTGGAGTGTTATTTTCCTTATATAGAGTTTAGTTTGAGTGATTGTGCAGGAGAGTGTTATTCTCCTCACTCAGGGTTTATGATAAATTAGTCATTAAAAATATAATAATGAAAATAGATGAATTTAAATGAAAAATAAATTATTTGAAAAAATAAAATTTAGAAAAATAAGTAAATTGAATAAGGACTTGAATAAGCTTCTTACCTATGGTAAAGCTTTAAATTGGATGAAGACTTGAAATAGTTTCATATTCACTATGAAGTTTCCCAAAACCCAAAAGTAATCAACCTACAACTATAGCCAACTTCGCGATCTATTATGAAGCTTCACAAAACCAAAACCAATAGAAATCAACCCTACAACTAACTACAACCAGTCAACTTCACCATAATCCTCTTATTACCTTGGTCCTCCTATCTATTATAAAACTTCCCAAAACCAATAACAAAGAGCACTGCGGCTAGTCAATTTCACCAGAATCCATTTTGAACAGCATGTATTTTGAACAAATACAAAAAATTGTGTTTTTTTGTTAATATGGAAAAAAACAATGAATAACAAGGTGAGTTGTGAGTTGTGAAGTAGCAAGTCCATGTCAATAAATATAATTGATACAACAAGCCTTAGCATGAGATGCTGGATGAAATTGAGAAGGTAAGAGAGTGCATCTTTTTGTATCTACTCTATATGTTGCTTAATACAATGGTTATATGAAGCATATCCCAGACCAGGCATTAATTATAGAAGGGTGGAGAGCCTTAATAGTTGATTAAAGAATTGTTGTGTGAGAATATGTAGGGAGATTGCATTGATAAGAGCTTTGTGGGTGAAAGGATTTACACAGAGATTGTGAAAGTACATTCAGTGAGAGTTACCAGGGCTCTACAAAAATGTGTTGTGCCACTATCTATACGGTGAATTCAAGCCTCATTTTTCTGGCTATTTTGATAGGTATTTTTCTTGGTCTCGTTCAACCATGTAAAGCAATGCTTTCATGATTGCAGTAGCAAATATGAGGAGAACTGGCTCCTAATGGAAGATCCTTTCTGAGACATCCATGATCCATTGATAGCCCCAAGGCTCAGAGATTTTCCCTGAATTTTAGTTTACAATGTCTTTTTCTAGTAAATCTGATAAGTTTGATTGTACTTTCATGACAAATGCAATGGTTTCATTGTATTTGCAATGGTTTCATTGTATTTTCATGACAAATGAAATAGTTGATTAGAGAACATATATTGTAAATATGTTGGGATGAACTATATGATTCTATATGGTTCTAAATTCTTCAGACTGAATTCCTGTGCAATATTAGGTTGGGATGAACCATATGATTCTATATGGTTCTGAGTTCTTCAGACTGAATTCCTGTGCAATACTAGGAGTATCCATTACTCTTGAACAGTTGCTTCGTCAAACCCCAAAACTCCCAACATATAAAATGGGTGTAAGCAATAAACAATAATCGATTCATTTCTACTTATGTTCTGGATTTCTTTTTGGTCTTACTGAGAATAGTGTATGGTGAAGGAAAATGAATGCATTGTTACTGATACTTCAGTTGTATATCAGGAATTTTTGTATACGACATACACTTTGTGTATTTTATGTAAATGGTTATGCCCCAAACTCGATACTTTGTTGTTCAATTTAGTGAACATCATGAGAGTCTTAGATCAGTAACTAAATTGTATTACACCTAAATATGTTAAATAATTATCAATAATATGATCAAAGCACTTCAAATTATACAATAGTGTTGGTGTTCAATATTCATATATCTGTGCATGTTTCAACAATACTCTTTTGCCTTTTCACCCTATAATTCTCTACATCCCGAACACAATATCAGACGTTAAGAAGTAGATTGAGAAAGTTTTGTTGTCAACAAAATTTGAACATGATTCAACTAGCAGAGCTTGTAAATAAATGTTAGGAGATGGTATGGCTTTGACTTTGGGTTAAAGAATTTCAATGAGTAAGAAATGATTGCTAGTTTGAACGGATAAGAAAATTATCTCCATATCTTGAGTACCAAATTATTCTGAGTTGACATATCCGGTTTAAGATGCTTATTAAACATGATTTTTTGAATACTGAATTATTCTGAGCTAATATGTCTTGTTTAAGACACTTATTAAGAAAATAATTCAGTAAGATCAAAATGTAATTCAGAACACAAGCAAAAAGAAATTGATTATTGTTCACTGCTTACACCCGAGTTTTGGGGGTTGACGAAGAAACTGTTCAAGACTAATGAGATCTCTTATTAGAGGATTGCACATAATATTTTGGCAAACATGAGATATAGCTTTGCAATGGGGACTCTTTTGAGCAATGGTGAAAATTGTTGGGTTTTTCACTTGTCAGAATTTAGTATCTTCTTTATTACTAGGATCAATCTGAATTATTTGCAAAAATAAAACCAAAAATAAACCTTAATATTACATCCAACTTCTAAAGGAAAGAAATGCAATATAGAACTTAAGATAATTGTGTGATGCAAGAAGGGTATCAAATAGAAGAGGCACGACTTAGTAACTTGGATATTGAGTAATGAGAGTTGAGATACCACTTATTAACATTCTTACTCTAATAAAAAAATGCACCATTATAAAAATATCCAAAAAATGGAGACCACTGCAAGGATAAATAAAAAATGATGTTTTACGTGTATCTAAGAGGTGAATTTTTATATTGTCCATAGTTTGGATCTTCTACAAGCTTATCGTTGGATCTTTTGCAAGCTTAGAAACGATAAGGAAGATGTACTAGTTATAGTCACAAGCCCAACTCCATAGCATCGAAAGGGGTCTGACCATTCCTCCTCCATTGTCGTTGGTATAGAACCGATAGGAAATACCTTTGACCTCATTTGCCTAAAGTTGTCCCATAGGCATTTAAACCTCATAAAACTATCCTAACATATTTGAGCATCCAGTGATGCATCAATTCCACTGGTAACCTTCTAAAAATGAAGATAAAATCATTAAGATCCATTAGGGAAAACCTCATGAATAAAGGAGTATCCATAACCCAAATACAGACTTCAATGTTTGTTCAAATAGCATAGACACATGCAATGTATGCATCCAATGCCCGCTATTGTTTTCATTTCATGTTTTGTTATTTTTTATTACTTAACATAAGTGTGTGTGTATATATATATAGAGAGAGAGAGAGAGAGATATAAGTTATTCGAATAAAACAACAAAATATGGTCAGATTAAAAATAATTGAAATAAAAAATAAATAAACATTTGGGTGACAAATTGGCTTGGATGCAACCACATGCCCCCATTACCTAGAATTTGTTGCTTTAGGATCATTTTACAAAGGTTGTAATATGCTCACACTATTGTCCTTTCTCTTGTAGGGTGTTTCCATCAATATATCTTGCATTCTTCCCATCTAGATAAAAACATATCCCCCACCAATACTCTTGAGCCCCTGAATTTACTCCATTCTCAAGACCCTATAATTTCTGCATAATAACATGTCCAAACCAAAGCTATAACCTCTCCTCTGATGGAGGCTCGGATTTATCTCTTTGCTCAATGGTTGTTCATGACTCTTCCAAGAAAAAATCAAATCCAAACCCATGTCAAAATTGTGGGTTGTTCTACTTGTTCTAGGAACAAATATAGTTTAGTATTCCTCTTTTCAGGCTCATTATAGTAACTACTATAATCCCCTTCAATACCCCTTCTCAAGCCCCCAATATGTCCAATAACCACTCCCTTCCAGTGAGCTCCTCATTACCACACTCAACCAAACCCAACATGGGATTTCGAGTATCAAAATTGAACCCAAATCCTCAAAAGAAGTCTATAAAAATCTCGTTGTCAAGGTCAACCAAATGATACAATTTTTGTTAAACCCCAAAAGCAGCAATGGGGATAATGCAGATTATTGGTGGCTTCAATGGGGAGGATTCAACAGAGTCTACATGGCAAAGGAGCTTGAGGACTTCATCACTGAAAAAAAGCTCCCACTCGAATGCAACACCAACTTCAGCTCTGACACCATCTTTCTACCCATCAGTCACACCTGTGCATTTTTCAAGGAAGATCTAAACAAATACATGGATTACAAGCTCAACCATTGTTGCCCAAAGGATGAAGTCTTGGCTCAGAGGTTGTATGCCTCTTCCTCATGGGCACTGTTATCCAACAACGCTTTCAAATGACAAGGAAGTGTTTTTGTTTCCTAAGAGCATGTGGAAGATCCCACCATATTCTAGCATCCTTTGGATTGTATATTTTGTTGGAAGTTTGATAGCTAATTAAGTAAATTTGGGTAAAATGTAACAAGTTAGGTTTATACCGGATCATCTGTTATGTAACTGAGGAGGCACATATAAAACCAAATGAATGCCTGAACTGTTGTATGGAGAATCATTGTTGATTGAATAGAGATTCCAATCCCTTGCCCCGTGGATGTTTCCTTGACACCCTGTTAAGGTTTTACCACGTAAATCATGTGTTGTTATTTGTGTGTTTGGTTTCAGTTTTCTAGTTAGTTATGAATCTTTCTTAGTCAACATATAACTAAATGTTTATTTTCTTTCCCATTTCCCCTATTCGAACAACAAATGGTATCAAAGCGAGTCAGTTTGAGTTTGAGTGGTGAAGAAAAAAAGTGGGGGCCAACCTGCATTGGATCAGAGTGTGAGATTTTTTTTCTTTGCGTTGACTATGTGAGGAGGAGCCATCTGCATGAGGAGGCCATCTCTGTGAGAAGAGAGAAGGACTGTGTTGCATGCAAGACCACTTGTATGAGTGTTATGTGACTAGAGACGCATGACCAGAGACCTCTGCTTGCAAGAGATGTTGTCAGACCACCATCATTGCACCCTGCGTGTTGTTGCCTGCATGTAAGAGAGGAAGAATTGCTGCTGAGTGGCAAAAAGGACGTTGCTGCATGGCATGGGGAGAGAAAAAAAGGCGTGCGTGGGCTTTGCTGCGTGAATGAAAGCCATCTACCTACGTGGAGTTGTTGCCAAATGCTCTTCCGCGTATTGTCTCTGCATGAAGGTGAGTAAGCATGGAGTGAGCTTTTGACTCTACGTTGAGGAGAAGTCTCTCTGCGTCAAAGGGAGACGTGAAGATCAGAGCGTGGTTGCCATTAAGGGGAGACCGTGAAGGCAAGAGCGCGGTTGCCAAACCCTCTGATCTGTGTCAGATCGTGACTTCTGCGTGCTGGAGCAGAGAAGAGTTGTGATTGCGTGCTACCAAAGAGTCGCTGCCCAAGAAACCACAGCCTAGTTCAGCAAGAGCAAAGTAAAAACTGCTGCCCAGTAAAAGACCCTGTCACCGAAGGAGGAAACCCACGATTGCTCGCCGACCTCTACATGCTGCTAGAGCCTGATTAGCATATATGGATCCAAGTATTTTTTAATGCTTGAAAGAAATTTATTTTTCCAGAAATTTTTCAGAAATTAAAAAATAAAAAGGTGGGTTTATACAAATTTTGGAGGAAAGAACTTCAACAAAATCAAATACAGAAATTTTGTTAAAAACAAATAAAAGGAGTTGAATTATTCAAATTTGGTGAAAAAAATTCAAGAAAATCTTTTTTCGTTTTCACAAACACAAAGGGTTTGAAATGAAAGAAAGGGTTTGCAAATAAAAAAAAATTGCTGAAGAGTTATTTTTTGGGGAATTATTTTCTTTACGCAGAAGTTTTTTTTGAAGAAAAATATAAACCCTAGAAAGATGGCCAAGATATCAAATGCAAAATTCGAGGTGGAGAAATTCACCGGAAAGAGAAATTTTGCTCTTTGGAAACTGAAGGTTAGGGATCTGCTTGTGCAATAAGGGTTGCACAAGGCATTGAATGGGGCAACTAAGAAACCTGCAACCATGACTGATTCAGACTGGGAGGACTTAGATGCCCGAGCTCTTAGTACCATCAGGTTATGCCTGGAGGATGAGGTTCTCTTCAACATTTTTGAAGAGAGTACAGCTTTAGAATTGTGGGAAAAGCTGGAAAAGCTCTATATGAGAAAGTCATTAACCAATAGAATTTATCTGAAAAGACAGTTGTACAGTCTTCGAATGAAAGAAGGTTCAAAAGTTGCATAACATTTGAATGTTTTTAATACACTTATATGCCAATTAATAGATATGGAAGTTAAAATTCAGGGAGAAGATAAAGCCATAACCTTGATGTGTTCTTTGCCCGAATCATGGGATCACTTCATAATTTCAAACAGCTTGAGCACTGTTGATTCTTTGAAGTTTGAATCAGTTGTGGGAGCTTTCTTGTTTGAAAAAGTACGAAGGAAATCCAGTATTGAAACAGCTGCATCAAAAGCCATGGTAGCTAGAGGATTCTCAAAGGAAAGAGGAGAAAAACCAAGAGGGTCTTATAGATCTAAATGAAAGGGAAAGAAGTGTAAGGCAAAATGTTGGCACTGTAATAAAATTGGACACTTGAAGAAAGACTGTTGGAACGAAAAGAATCCGATAACCCGAAGAAGGAAGTGAATCAGGTCGATTCAGGTGTGATAGACGAAGTTTTATCTGCTGAAGAGTTATGTATGATAGATGAAACTTCACCTGAATGTAATGTCTCTCGGGGTTTAGAAAGTTGGTTGTTAGAATCTGGTGCTTCTCATCACATGTGTCCACACAGAAATTGGTTTACTTCGTATGAAAATGTAAATGGTAGTTATGTGTTTATGGGTAATAATGTGTCGTGTCAGACTGTTGGGATGGGGAATATCAGGATTAAGATGTATGATAACACAGTTATAAAATTAACTAGCGTTAGACATGTACCTGATTTGAAGAAAAAATTGATTTCTTTGGGAGTGTTGGATTCAAATGGTTATAAGTTTACAGGTCAAAATGGTGTCTTGAAAGTCTTTAAAGGAGCCCCAGTGGTTATGAAAGCAGAAAAGGTCGGAAATATTTACAGGTTAAAAGGAAGTACTCAGGTCAATGAAGCAGCAGTTGCGTCAGAAAAGGAAGAAGTAGGTACTCGTTTATGGCATCAGCGATTAGGTCATATGAGCGAGAAATGTCTTCAGATACTGATGAAACGTAAATCTCTTCCTAATCTGAAATCCTTGAAGTTAGATTTTTGTAAACATTTTGTGTATGGAAAACAGTGTAAACAGTGATTTAAAGTTGGAAATCATAATAGTAAAGATATTTTAGACTATATTCATTATGATCTGTGGGGACCATCCCCTGTTGTATCATATGGAGGTGCTCTATATTTTTTAACGTTTATTGATGATTTCTCCCGTAAAGTTTGGGTCTTTATGCTAAAAAATAAAGTTGATGTATTCAATGTCTTTAAACAATTTAAAGCAATGGTAGAGAAAAGAACAGGAAAATCTATTAAATGTTTAAGAATTGACAATGGTGGTGAGTTCACTTCAATTGAATTTGAACAATATTGTAGGGATGAGGGAATTATTAGACACAAAACTATTGTTTATACTCCTCAGCAAAATGGTGTTGTTGAGCATATGAATCAGACTCTTATGGAAAGAGCCAGAAGCATGATCAACAATGCTAACTTGCAAAAGGAGTTGTGAGCAGAAGCAGTATCTACTTCTTGTTACTTAGTTAACAGATCACCTTCAGTAGCAATTAATTGTAAAATTCTTGAAGAAGTTTGGACAATTCAATCTTGTGATTATTCAAATTTGAGGATATTTGATTGTGATGCTTATTCTCTTATTCCTAAAAATCAGCGTTCAAAATTAGATCCAAAATCGAAATGTTGTGTCTTTGTTGGGTATGACTATGCAGTGAAAGGATACAGGTTGTGGGATCCTACGTTGCAGAAGATAGTCATTAGTAGAGATGTAACATTTGATGAATCTTCTCTTTTAAAATCAAATGTTGAAAGAATTGAACAGAAACAGGTATCTCCAAATCAACGAGTTCAGTTGGAGGCTAGACCTTTCGGTGACAATCAAAAGGAAGGAGAGACTTCTGGAGAAAAAGGTGTTGAAGACACAAAGGAAGCCGTTGAAGCTTCTGAACCAGTTCAAGTTCTGAACTAGTTCAACAACCAGTTGCTCTAAGAAGGTCTACAAGGGAAAGGAAAACTCCCAAAAGGTATGAAGATTTTGCTTCATCTTTTGCTTTGATTACTGAATATGGGTAACCTTCTTGTTATCAAGAAGCAGTAGATGATACAGATAGCGAAAATGGAAAACGACTATGGAAGAAGAAATGGATTCCTTAGCCAAGAACAATACCTAGGATCTTGTAGAGCTTCCTGAAGGGAGAGGTGTTGTTGGCTGCAATTGGGTCTTCAAACTGAAACGGAAAGTTGATGGAAGTATCGAAAGGTATAAGGCAAGACTGGTAGAAAAAGGGTATTCTCGAGTTGAAGGTATAGACTTTCATGAGATTTTTTCTCCAGTTGTAAAACTTGTTTCTATTCGTACTATGTTGGCACTAACTGCGTTACTTAATCTTGAGTTAGAACAGTTAGATGTTAAAACAACTTTTCTACATGGTATTTGAATGAAGAGATATATATGGAACAACCAGAAGGTTTTGTACAAGGTCGCAGCAGAAGATTAGTTTGCAAGCTCAGGAAATCATTGTATGGTTTGAGGCAGTCTCCCAGACAATGGTACAAGAAGTTTGATTCCCTCATGGTGAGCCAGAACTTTATAAGAAGTGAGTATGATTATTGTGTATGATTCAAAAGTTTCAATGGCATATCCATTATCTTAGCTTTGTATGTTGACAATATGCTTATTGCAAGCAAAAGCATGGAAGAGATCAACAGGTTAAAGGCTCAGCTCTCTAGGACGTTTGATAAGAAGGATCTTGGAGTAGCAAAACATATCTTGGGCATGGAGATACACAGAGACAGGAAAAATGGTAAGCTTTGGTTATCACAGTAGAAGTATGTGGAGAAATTACTTGAAAAGTTCTCTATGAACAATGTGAAACCGGTTAATGTTCCACTAGCTTCCCATTTGCTTTCTTCGGTTTTGAGTCCTAGAACTGATGAAGAAAAGCAGTATATGTCTCATGTACCATATGCAAATGTTGTAGGCAACTTAATGTATGCGATGGTATCTACAAGACCGACATTTCACATGCAGTGGAGTTGTTAACAGGTTCATGGTAAATCTAGGTAAAGAACATTAGCAAGCAGTGAAATGGGTGCTTCGATATCTAAAAGGCACAAGTGACCATTGCATCGTCTTTAATGGTAGTGAAGGATCGGTTTGCGGATATGTAGATGTTGATTATGCAGGTGATTTGGACAAAAGAAGATCTACTATATTTTATGTCTTTACTCTTGCAGGTGGAGCAATTAGTTGGATGTCAAAGCTTCAAGAAACAGTTGCGTTGTCCACTACCAAAGCCGAATATATAGCTGCTTCAAATGCCAGTAAAGAAGCAATCTGGTTAAAGGGTCTGCTCGATGAGATTGGAAGGACGTAGGAGAAAGTGAATGTAATTTGTGACAGTCAAAGTGTTATTCACTTGGCTACAAATCCTGCTTATTGCAGCAGAACCAAGCACATTGATGTAAGGTATCATTTTCTGAGACATGTGATCGATGGCGGAAAAGTAGCTCTTCAAAAGTCCATACGCGAGAGAATTGTACAGACATATTCACAAAGCCAGTTACAATAGAGAAGTTGCGATGGTGTTTAGCTTCTCTTGGCTTGCAGAAAAGATGATGAATGGGCATGGACAAGGGATTAGGAAAATTGTTGTCAAGGTGGAGTTTGTTGGAAGTTTGCCAACTAATTAAGTAAATTTGGGTAAAATGTAACAAGCTAGGTTTATACCAAATCATCGGTTATGTAACTAAGGAGGCACATATAAAACCAAATGAATGCATGAACTGTTGTATGGAGAATCATTGTTGATTGAATAGATATTCCAATCCCTTTCCCTGTGGATGTTTCCTTGACAGCATGTCAAGGTTTTACCATGTAAATCTTGTGTTGTTATTTGTGTGTTTGGTTTCAGTTTTCCAGTTAGTTATGAATCTTTCTTGGTCAATGTATAACTAAATGTTTATTTTCTTTCTTCATTTCCCCTATTTGAACAACATATTCTTGAAGACTTACTCATGCCTCATCCAAAGGAAATACTTAAAGTTCTTCGATCATTGTAAATATTGCTTCGATCTTGACATCGGAGAGAAAACCAAGCAGTTAAACAGCCATGGATTTGATATCAATTACTCCATTGATGAGGACTTGAAGATGAAGAACCCAATTTGTAGGAATGATAAGTTGAAGGAAAATAGTTTTAGTGATAATCTATAAATTTTTAAATCAAACAACATTTAGTGGTCTTCTAATTACTTTTTAATTGTAATTGAAAGTGATACAAGTAGTCAGAGATATAAAGATGGATCTGCATGGACTACATGTTTCACTTATGAATGTTAACTGTCTCATTTTTTTCGCCAAGGTGTTGCCTTGTTTTAAACAACATATGCCCTAGGACTCTAGGGTATCATTAGTTGTGGCAAGGGCTGAGAAAAAACCAGCTGGATTTCCTAAGGTTACAGTATGGAGACATGGTGAGTTTCTGCAAGGGAGACAAGAGTCCTCTCACGATTAAATTTGGATCTCTCCAAGAGTGTCTTGTGAAGGACGTTTCTAGAAATCTTTCAAAGTTCATCCCTACTACAAATGTGTTGGAGCTTATGTAAGGAACAAAAAGAATCAGGTTTTTGTGTGTTTTCATGCATGTACTCTCATTGCATTTAGCTATTTCAATGTGATATCTCATATTTGATTTATGAAGTTTGTTTTGTTATTTATGCAGTGAACAAATTTTGAATCCATCATTGCCACTTTCTCTAAGACTCTTCGGAATACCAATAGGTAGATGAGTCTTACGAGTACTAGTTTGATGCATTTTCATTCTAATTTGCATTTTTTGCAAGTTCTATAAAGAATTTTGTTGAAATCATGTGCAGGAGGAGTGGTAAATGTCTTCAACATGAGGGTTCATTTTCTTTAAGGTAATATTCAATATCATGCTGATGCAGGAGCATCCATCTAAGGGTACCATGACCAGGTGTTGGTCTCAGCTAAGGAGGACAGGTTCAATGTCATTTAGGTTCATTTACATTTGTTGAATAAAACAATGTCTAGGAGCTAGTTTTTTTTATTTTCATTATTAGTTAAGGGATATTAGGAACAGTACAGTTAAGTTAGGGTCGTTACAGTCACGTTGTTCTGTCATTTTATTAATCCATTTATACATTTGTCTTTTTATTTAAAAATATATATATATTGTAAACCCTACAGCACAAGAAACCTAGAATAGTCATCAATTGTGTAACTATAAAAGTAACTGAAGGGTAACTGAGAACAGTTCATGTAACTATTTAAATACAATACAAAAACCAATGTAATACATTATGAATGGGTTCAATACACGAGAATAGAAATACAAGAAAGAGAAAGTAATTTTTCATCCGAATATCTGAATCCATCTGTAAATAGGTTGTCCATGACATTCACTTGCTTTCCTCTAACTACTGAGTATGCAAACTAAGTAGCATTGTGCGTTCCTATCTATTATTTTGTTTTCCTTTCTATTAAACAGAGATACATAATTACTGAGGTCAACAAAGAAATCAAACGAGCGTTCCTAGCATGGAGTTTCAGCAACAACAACAACGGTGTCCAAATATATGAAAGCAAACAACAGTACGAGCCAATTCTCAATAGAACGAGAATACAACAATTGAAGAACAACACCCAAAACAGAGGTAAACCAAATTACACAAAATTCCCTGTCAATTGCTTCTATAACTATAATATTGGCATACATCCAAACAATTCCGAGTGCCCAATTAAAAACATAATAAGTTAATACGAGATAGAAAAACCTCGCAAGCCAGGGTTGGACCCTAGATGGTCTCAACAGAATCAGTGAACAAAATACAAGTGTCCAGCAGCTGAACTACAGTTGAAGTTTACATACAAACAGAGCCAAGATCGCTCGATAACAAAGATAAATAAGCGAAGGAATACTGGGACTTTTCCCAGTGTCATGATAGAGGAAACAAAACTACAAGTTAACTAACAGTAGTAGAGAACGACACTACTGGAGCCATTGCTCGAAACAGTTTCGCAGACCATGCCTGGAGAAAACCCTACCCTGCACAGTGAGCCAACAAAGCATGTTAGTCAACTGTATGCCAAGAATAGCCAGGAAGTAACAAAAAAGAATTGATAAACACAACCAGAAGATTCGCTTACCTGAAGAGCATTCACGTTGGAGGAATGAAACCCCAACTGAGCCACAGTCAACAGTGAAACCCTGCAAACAAAGGAGAGAATGTCGTTAGTGTTGAGGAAAACTGAAGAGGGCAAGCTATAACATGGAGGGATAGCTTACCTTGCCAGGACAGCACGAAGCCGAGGAAGCCACCATGACTGCGACCTGCTAGGGTACAGAACAGTCACCCATCAACCATAAACCAACAACCGAAAGCCAACCAAAAAGATTGTAACAGAATGAAACCATGGAATAGAGGAATGCATAATAACCACGCAGACGGAAGAGCAACAACCCGCTCACACAGACGAAGAAGCCTTCAATACAATGCCTAGGCAACCAGGCAACAAAGCTGCAAGTGCGGGCAGAGATATCTCGCTACCAGATGGAAGAATTCATAGTTGGGCACACACAGAACATTGCTGCCAAGCTCTATACAGTCGTGAGCAGGCCGAGCACAAACCCTCATTACAGCAGAACGAAAACAAGAAATGACCGAATGACAAAGAAACGAGGGTTTTGGTAGCATCAAAGAGCGGGAAGGCAGAAATCGAGGCAGGTACAGCCAGCAGACCAACAATCAATTCCGACATAAATGCCAACAAACAAATATCCAGAATAATCATTTGCTTAAGCCTAATCATATGTATTGATCCCAAATTATTTGCTAACCAATGTTTAATTAACACTCAATCATAGTTACGGGCTGGTCCCATCATATTGTGGTATCAGAGAAGGATTTGGAGTTTTCCTGAGAAATGGAAGTTGGAAGACGAGGTCATGGAAGAGGTGCTCGAAGAGCAACGGAGGAAGGATTGCGGGAGGAGATCAGGATCCTTACTGCCCATTTGAAGGAAGTTGAAGCAGGAAGGAGAAGGGATCCAGAGGTAGGAGATGACAGCGAAGAAGAAGTCATAGTTACAATAGATGGATCAGATGAAGAAGGGCCAGAAATGAGATTGTTGAGGTCGGCCCTACTGGCTAGTAGTAAGCCTAAACCGGAAATTCCAAATTATGATGGCAGCTTGTCCACGGAAATTAAGTTGGACTAGATCAACGAATTGGACAAATATTTTGAGTGTGAAGAAGTCAGTGAAGATCGGAGAGTTAAGTTCGCTGCAACAAAGCTGAAAGGACACGCAGCCCTGTGGTGGGACAGTGTCCAAGCGGAAAGAAGACGGATGAACAAATTGCCAATAAATAAATGGCCAAGGATGGTGGCCAAGTTGAAGGGCAGATTTCTACCCAAGGATTACTAGATTGCACTGCATCGGAAAGTACAGAATTTGAGGCAAAAAGGGATGACAGTGAGAGAATATACAGAAGAATTCTATCAGCTAAATTTAAGAGTTGGTTACACAGAGGACACCCCGGAGAAAACATCAAGGTATGTAAATGGTTTGAGATTGGAAATATTGGATGAAATCAGCATTCTTTCCCTGAAAAATATAGAGGAAGCTTACCAGAGTGCCATGAAGGCAGAGGAGAAGATCGCCAGAAAGAAAAGTGCAAGGAGAGGACGGGGAAACGGCAGTGGAAGAGGACAGTCCTATGGCAGAGGACGAACTGCTAATAACAGTGAAGAGGGCGGCAATTCCAAAACTACAGGGATAGCAGAAAAAGGAGACAAAACTAGAGGTGGCAGGCCATATTAGCGAGGATGAGGGAATGGCTGAGGCAGAGGAGCTAACTATCAGTGCTATAGGTGCCACAAGTGGGCGCACAGATCGTTTGAGTGTCCTAGAAGCGGAACAAGTTGGTCAAAGAGGAGTGTATGTTGCATAGCCAGAGCAAGCAGAGGCACCTCCCCAGGAAGCAGAAAATGTGCCAAAAACAAGGGAAGCCTTAGTTTTGAATAAAGTGTTGTTGAAACCAGCCAAAGAAACAACTGAACAAACTCAAAGGAAAGCATTATTTCGGACAGTTTGTAAGTCACACAGAAAATGTTGCAAGCTCATTATTGACAGTGGGAGCACAGATAATCTGGTTGCCACGGAGATGGTAGAGAAGTTGGGTTTAAAGCGGCTGAAGCGCCCCACTCCTTATAAGGTGTCATGGTTGCAGAAAGGCCATCAACTGTTGGTGGACGAACAGTGTGAAGTTGAGTTCCATATTGGCAGGTATAAGGACAAGGTTATTTGTGATATTATGCCAATGGACGTATGTCATATACTGCTAGGAAGGCCATGGCAGTATGACCAGAAAGTAGTGCATTATGGGAAGACAAACTGTATAAGTTTGTCAAAGGTGGGATCAAGCACACACTGGTTCCCATCAAGGAGGAGGAGACAGCAGAAACAAGCGGGACGAAAGTGCTATTAATGGGTGGAAAACAGTTTTTGAAGCAGATTGAAGATAATGAAGTGAACTATGTTGTTGTGAGAAGAGAAAAAACGGTGTTGTTACACACAGAGGTGTCAGATTTGTCTGCAAAAGTTCAAAAAATGTTGCAGGAATTCAATGATATTGTAGTTGACGACTTACTAGATAAATTGCCTCCCAAGAGAAGTATAAATCATCATATTGACTTTATACTTGGAGCAAGTCTACTGAACAAGGCAACATGTCGGATGAGCCCCAAAGATAATGAGGAAATCAGAAAACAAGTGCAAGAATTGTTGGATAAAGGGTTGATAAGGGAGAGTTTGAGCCCTTGCGCAGTTCCAACAGTTCTCGCTCCCAAGAAAGGAGGAGAATGGCGAATGTGCACGAATTCGAGGGCCATCAATAAAATTACCATCAGGTACAAATTTCCACTGCTACAGATGGACGATATGATGGACTGCCTAAGTGGGGAAGCATATTTCTCGAAGATTGATTTGAAGAGTGGTTATCTTCAGATTCGAATCAGGGAAGGGAATGAGTGGAAGACATCCTTCAAGACCAATGAAGGGTTGTATGAGTGGTTGGTAATGCCATTCGGATTGAGTAATGTACCCAGTACCTTTATGCGACTGATGAACGAAATGTTGAAAGAGTTCATTGGAAAGTTTGTAATAGTGTACCTTGATGATATATTAATTTTCAGCAAGACGAGGGAGAAACACTTTCGACATGTTCGAAGTGTGCTGGAAAAACTACAGCAGAATAATTTGCTGATAAATCTGAAAAAAAAAAAAAAAAAAAAAAAAAAAAAAAAAAAAAAAAAAAAAAAAAAAAAAAAATGCCCTTTTCTGCAAAAAGAACTGGTTTATCTTGGTTTTGTGATTGCAGAAAATGAGTTGAACATGGACCCAGAGAAGATTGCAGCAATTGTTAACTGCCATCCCCGAAAAGTCTGTTTGAGGTATGTAGTTTTCATGGGCTGGCAAGTTTTTACCATAAATTTATAATGAATTTCAATGAAATCTGTGCACCTATGTTGGACACTATAAAAAAGGCAAGTCAACCTTTTCATTGGACCGAGGCAACAAAGAGGAGTTTTCAGTTACTGAAGAAGAAGATTACAGAAAGACTGATCCTCAGATTGCCAGGTTTTAAAAAGCTTTTTCAAGTTCGTTGTGATGCAAGCGGTACAGCCATTGGAGCTGTACTTAGCCAAGAAGACAAACCTGTTGTACTTTTCAGTGAGAAGTTGAATGAGAGCAGGCAGAAATATTCATCTTATGACAAAGAATTATATGTTGTCATCCAAGCACTGAAGCATTGGAGACATTATCTGCTGGGGAATGAGTTTGTTTTATTTTCTGATAATTATGCACTACAATACATGATGCAACAGCATAAGCTGAATCACAAGCATGCTAAGTGGGTTGAATATTTGCAGAGTTTCACCTTTGTGTTGAAATACATTAGCGCGCAGGCCAAGAAGGCGGCAGATGCGTTGAGCAGAAGAGCCTTGCTCTTGCAGAAGAGTATGATACAAGTGCTGGGTTTTGAGCATTTGAAAGACTTGTATCAGACCAATGCAGATTTCAAAGAGGCTTATGAAGCCTGTCAGAATCCTTTGTTGAGAAACAATAGTCCATGGTTGGACTATAACTTGCAGGAGAAGCTATTGTTTAGAGGGGGATAGTTATGCATTCCCAATTGTTTGATGAGAGAGAATATCATTCGGGAGAAGCACAGTGGAGGTCTAGCCGGGCATTTCGGCGCAGACAAAACATTAGACCAACTCAGCAATTTTTATTATTGGCCAAGAATGCAAAGGGACGTGCAGATATTTGTGACCAGATGTAAAGTGTGTCAGTTGGCGAAAGGACACAGTCAAAATACGGGACTTTACACACCATTGCCCATTCCGAGTAGACCGTGGAACTCAGTCAGTTTGGACTTCATCTTAGGTCTACCAAGGACACAGCAAGGTTATGATTTGGTGATGGTAGTAGTAGACCGGTTCTCAAAGATAGCACATTTCATCCCTTGTAAAAATACCAACAATGCGACTCACGTGGCCCGCTTATTTTTCACAGAGATCATCAGGCTACATGGCCTACCTAAGTCCATTATTTCCGACAGGGACGTGAAGTTTATAGGGCACTTCTGGCGCATCTTGTGGAAGAAGATGGACACACAGTTAAGTTTCAGCTCTGCTTATCACCCGCAGACCGACGGGAAAACAGAGGTGGTAAACAGGAGCTTGGGGAACCTACTACGAAGTTTGATCAGGGAGAATTCACAAATGTGGGATCTTGTACTTTCCCAGGCGGAGTTCGCTTATAACGATTCACCCAACCGCAGCACGGGGTAAAGTCCTTTTCAGATCTTATATGGCATGCATCCTCGCAGAGTGCATGAGTTACGAGATCTGGGACAGCAAGAAAGATGGAGTGTTGATGGAGAAGATTTTGCCAAGGCAATGAATGACCTACACGAGTAGGTAAAGATGAAGTTGCAGGACAGCAGTCTAAAGTATAAGTAGCGGGCAGATCTGAAATGGTGAGAGGTACATTTTAATGTGGGGGATGAAGTCCTCGCGCATTTGTGCAAGGAACGTTTTCCTAGAGGTGCATATAACAAACTACAATACACAAAGATTGGCCCTTGTAAGATTCTGTGGAAATTTTCAGCCAATGCTTATGAATTACAGCTGCCACTAGGAATAGGCATCTTGCCTATCTTCAATGTGGCAGACCTGTTTTCGTATACTGCCAGTCCTGAGGAAGACAGTACAGCACGACCTACACGGGACACACAGGAAAGGAGTGGGACTTGGATGAGACAAATGCCTTACACTTAACCCCTTGAGATCGAGAGGATCCTCAAAACTCATGTGGCCAAGCGAACTTGGCGGAAAGAATATTTGCAATATTTGGTCAAGTGGAAGAACTGCCCCATTGAGGGCAGTTCATGGCTTAACGCCAGAGAGATAGAGTAGGCAGGTTATTCAGTCAAGAAGCTTATGGACCGGAGTCATGAATTTTTCTTACCCCGGGAGCCTAATGCAGGAGCATCCAACTAAGGGTACCATGGCCGAGTGTTGGTCTCAGCTAAGGAGGACAGGTTCAATGTCATTTAGGTTCATTTACATTTGCTGAATAAAACAGTGTCTAGGAACTAGTTTTTTTTTTTCATTATTAGTTAAAGGATATTAGGAACAGTACAGTTAAGTTAGGGTCATTATAGTCACGTTGTTCTCTAATTTTATTAATCCATTTATACAGTTGTCTTTTCATTTAAAAAAATAAATAAATATTGTAAACCCTAAAGCACAAGAAACCCATAATAGTCATTAATTGTGTAACTATAAAAGTAACTGAAGGGTAACTGAGAACAATGCAAGTAACTATCTAAATACAGTACAAAAACCAATGTAATACATTCTGAAGGGGTTCAATACACGAGAATAGAAATACAAGAAAGAGAAAGTAATTTTTCATCTGAATATCTGAATCCATCTGTAAACAGGTTGTCCATGACATTCACTTGCTTTCCTCTAACTACTGAGTATGCAAACTAATAGCATTGTGCGTTCCTATCTATTATTTTTTTTCCTTTATATTAAACAAAGAGACATAATTACTAAGTTCAACAAAGAAACCAAACGAGCATTATCAACACGGAGTTCCGGCAACAACAACAATGGTGTCCAAATATATGAAAGCAAACACCAGTACGAGCTAGTTCGCAATAGAACGAGAATACAACAGTTGAAGAACGACACCCAAAACAGAGGTAAACCAAATTACACAGAATTTCCTATCAATTCCTTTTATAACTATAATATTGGCATACATCCAAACAGTTCCGAGTGCCCAACTAAAAAAAAAATAAGTTAATATGAGATAGCAAAACTCGCAAGCCAAGGTTGGACCCTAGACGGTCTCAACAGCACAGGTGAACAAAATACAAGTGTCCAGCGCCCGAACTATAGTCGAGGTTTACATAAAAACAGAGCCAAGGTCACTCGATAACAAAGATAAACAAGTGAAGGAATACTGGGACTTTTCCCAGTGTCATAACAAAGGAAACAAAACTACAAGTTAACTAACAGTAGCAAAGAACGACCCTACCGGAGCCATTGCTCGAAACAATTTCGCAGACCACGCCTGGAGAAAACCCTACCCTGCACAGTGAGCCAACAGAGTATGTCAGTCAACTGTATGTCGAGAATAGCTAGGAAGTAACAAAAAAGAATTGATAAACACAACTAGAAGAGTCACTTACCTAAAGAGCATTCGCGTTGGAGGAACGAAGCTCCAACTGAGCCACAGTTAATAGTGAAACCCTGTAGACAAAGAAGCGAATGTCGTTATTGTTGAGGAAAACTGAAGAGGGCAAGCTATAGCATGGAAGGATAGCTTACCTTGCGAGGATCGTACGAAGTCGAGGAAGCCACCGTGACTACGACCTGCGAGGGTACAAAACAATCACCCATCAACCATAAACCAACAACTGAAAGCCAACTAGAAAGACTGTAACAGAACGAGACCATGGAACAGAGGAAGGCATAATAACCATGCAGACGGAATAACAACAACCCTCTCACGCAGACGAAGAAGCCTTCAATACAGTGCCTAGGGAACCAGGCAACGAAGCTACAAGTGCGGGCAGAGATATCTCGCCACCGGGTGGAAGAATTCATATCTGGGCACACACAGAACATTGCTACCAAGCTCTATACAGTCCCGAGCAGGCCGAGCACAAAGCCTCATTGCAGGCACAAACCCTCATTATAGCAGAGTGCAAAACAAGAAATGACTGAATGACAAAGAAACGAGGGTTTTGGTAGCATCAAAGAGCGGGAAGGCAGAAATCAAGGCGAGTACAACCAGCAGACCAACAATCAATTCCAACATAAATGCCAACGAACAAATATCCAGAATAATCATTTGCTTAAGCCTAATCATATGTATTGATCCCAAATTATTCGTTAACTAACGTTTAATTAACACTCAATCATAGTTACAGGTTGGTCCCATCACATGCTCGTGGATACATTTTCATTATTCCCTTACTTTGAATCTAAATCTGGTATATCATATTCAATAATCAAAATAGTGCATCCCAGGAATTGCATTCAAAGTTACAGGCATTCTGACGATGAGAGAAGTGTCTTTTATAATGGTTTTTTTCCTGACAATTCAACTATGAGTACTTTATCAATTCCAATGAATAGGTTGGCCATAATATGCATTATAGCCACTGCATTTCAATTTTTACATGCAATCTTATTCATGTGTGAAATTATTGTTGCTAGTTAATTTTGATTATGGTGAATGCATCTCTTCCAAATCATAGTTTATTATCTTAATGGCATCTAAAAGTGCCATTTTGATGTCAATCCAAGAAGCTTATTTCTTGCATTCATTGAAAGAAAGAAAAAATACTTGCAATTAAGAAAAAGAAAATTGATATTGTGAGTAGTAATTTAAACCATATGTCAGTGATTTATGATATGCAATTATTTCTTATATTCACTGAAAACAATACTTGCAATGAGGAAAATAAAACAAATCGATATTATCAATGGTTATTCAAACAATATGTGTGGCTATGTTGCTAGTTGGTTCAACAAAATAGATACAGAGAAAGTAAATGAATGTGACTGGACAATTTTTTATGCTTGTTGGTGCTTGGAATTTATGAAACATGGAATTAAAAATTTGAATTTACTTACCAATTCTGCTCTGAAATATATTCAGAATGTTTAATTTGCCCATCATTATCTGGTGCACTCGACTTCCCATGTGGCTTTCAAGAAAGAAGTCTCCATTTCAACGGCATTGAACCATGCAAGGATCTTCACTTAAATATAGGGACGCAGAACGAAGCATCATTCATTCCTCCAACGACTATCCAGATCATCACTAGGAAGGCAAAGCAAAGGCAAGGCATTGTATATTAAAGAACCTTCACCTGAACAAAATGAAGATGCGCTTGCAAAGTGTAAAACGGTGAAGTCCAAATGTCATAGATCATCACTAGGAAGGCAAAGCAAAGGCAAGGCATTGTATATTAAAGAACCTTCACCTGAACAAAATGAAGATGTGCTTGCAAAGTGTAAAACGGTGAAGTCCAAATGTCATAGATCATCACTAGGAAGGCAAAGCAAAGGCAAGGCATTGTATATTAAAGAACCTTCACCTGAACAAAATGAAGATGTGCTTGCAAAGTGTAAAACGGTGAAGTCCAAATGTCATAAAACTCACGGGACATTGGAAACTTTGAGACTTTACACATCGGTGGAATGTTTGAAATAGTCTCACGAAAACATTTAATATTAATGTTACTAAATTAATACTAGCATGGAAAGTTTGAAACTTGAAATTTTAGATATCGGTGGAAAACATTTAATATTAATGTTATTAAATTAATACTAGTATTAATTTATTGGTCAAAATTGTTAATAAATGTAAATTATAACCTAAGATCTCTACCTCATGAAGATGCCAAATAAGATCTCTAACTTATAAGATTAAAATGTGAAAAAATGTAAAATATAATGCATGATTTAGAGAAAAAATTGGTTTAAAATATTGTTATATATTTATTTTTTGTGCCTAACTAATTCACAATTAAAATTGGACTTTTCTTCCTTTATTATATTTCCACTCCGCGTACTCCATAGTTTATTTTTTTATAAATCTAATTTTTTTTTTTTTTTCTAATTAATTATTTTATTTTTTTAATTTTTGTTATTTTATATTATTTATTTATTTTATTTATTTTAAGAGTTAGTTCAAAGTGGGTCTAAAAGCTAAATCTTGAGTTCTTTGATTTTGTTGCTATTTTGTTGTTTTTATCACAATATTAACTCTATTTGATTCTCTTGGGGATGGGGCCTCTAATCAAGATCCATCGGACTTAGTTTACCAATTCACGAATAGCTTTATATGATATATACATATACATATTTTTTTAAACAATATATAATATATACATAGTTGACATTAATTAGTTATCATAGATCTTTAAATAGAAATAGTTTTGAAAAGTATAAGGTTTAAATATCTTACACTTTTTTTTTACTTTCAATTATTTTACATGAAATTATATTATGTCATTTGGACAATTAACTAAATATGCAGAGCATGTTCATTTTTGTTTTTATTATAGTTTAACATTGCTTTTGTATTTAGAGAATATTTTATTTTTATTTTGAAATGGACACTTGTCAATTCCACCTTGAGCACAAACATCACCCTCATACTGGGTTGCAAAATGAGGCTCTTGGCTCAATAATGTATTAATAAATTCATATTAAATAATAAAGAGATCACACTTTTAAAAATATGATCTCTAAAAATATGATCTCTAAATACTTGATAGATCTAGGTTTAAGATGGATTTAAATTGGGTTATTTTTTAGTGTTGTCATGTACATATGTAGTTATTTATTTTGTTGTTCTCATGTACATATGCAATTATTTATTTTTTGTACATTTGGATTTATTTGTATTTGTTGTGTAAAATATTGGGCTTCTCTTGCAATCAACCATGAATAGAATCTAACTCTTCTTGTACATTGTTAACTGATTTTAAAAATGGCATTTTTCCAATTCTAATTTTATTCGTAACTCGTAAGTATAAATAAGTCTTCATTATTTTTCTTCTTACAAACTAATTGAGTAGACTTTTTTTAATTTGTATGACTATCATATAGTAAAATTAACATTTTTTATTTATAGTTTTTTACTTTTAAAATAAATAATAATAATAATAATAATAAAGAACTCATTTTTTCCAATCTAACCATTTGTATCTTTTTATCTTAATGCACTTATATTTTCATTATTATTTTTAATAATTAATGTTATATGGTACTAATATGACAACATCTCATCTCTACTTTATTGGGTTGTAAAGCCTCTGGATGCAAGAACTAACACTCATTGTAAAAAAATTCATACTCAAATGCTCCAATGTCATCCTAACTAACACTCATTGTAAAAAAATTCGTACTCAAATGCTCCAATGTCATCCTAACTAATTCAATCCAACCACTATTAATTATTAATCATGGATACCACTTTGAGATTTTGCCCATATTTCACAACTATAGATATGTAATATTTCACATCTATCCAACTATAGACCAAATTCATTGATGGACAGTGAAAATGTCTCTTTAATTATAATTAAGATACCAATATCTTAAGATGTAAGATGATAAAGTATTTATAATTGGATAGCCTAACTGCAAAATCTAGTTCCTTGTATTAATAATAATCTAATCATGCAAAGTGGCATCCAAATTCCACATATTGTTATTGGGCAAAAAAATCTACTTCCTAAAAACATTGTTTTAAATATTATATATATAATTTAATTTTAACCAGTTTCCATCTTGATTTCCCCCACTAGGTCAACCTTTTTTTAGGTTGCAGCCGTTATAATTCTTACATCAGTGAGCTAATCCTATCGTTTATCCTCTCATAATTTATATTATATATATATATATATAATATCAAATCTTAATGCTTTACAAAACCCACTACCTAGGTCAACCCTTACATTCTTCTAAAGTTTAGCCCTTCTATTCTTCTCAAGTTGAGCTATTAATGTATGAATATATGCAAAAGATTAAAATCTCTTAACGCAAAACTAACATGTTTTTAAAGAAGTAATCACCATAATCATCTAAGTTGTTTTATAATGTTTCATTTTTCTTCCAATTATATAACAGGAGTGGAAAGAAATAATCAGTAAAACATAATATTATATTATATTTACTTTATTATGTAAGTTTCTTATATCACCAACTTTACTACTCCTTTCTTCTCCAATGACGATCAAACATTGACCTTGCATAAGAAAAATCAAGTACATTAAAAACCGAGAAACAATATTCCTCGCAACTAGCAAACAGAACAAACCCAAAAACAATCATATTGGAAAGAGCACTCCATTTGGGGCTTATGACAACCCTCATATTAGTGTGGGGTTGGGGTAGAGAATATGTAACAAAGCCAAGAACAATCATATTGGAAGGAGCACTCCATTTGGGGCTTATGACAACCCTCATATTAGTGTGGGGTTGGGGGAGAGAATATGCATATTATCTCCCCCACCCCTACATATTCTCTCCCCATAACCCCACCTCTCATATTGCATATTCATCTAAAAAAAATGAAGTACACGTTTCAAACGCATGCTAATGTAATCCTTTAATATATCTTTTTTACTTTCAAAAAACTGGATTCTATTAAAAAATAATCCCAGCAACGAGCAAAGCCAAAAACAATCATATTGGGAAGAGCACCTCATTTGGGCTTCCAACAACCCTCGTATAATTGTGGGGTTGGGAGAAAAAATCTACATATTCTCTCCCCATAACCCCACCCCTCATATTGCATATTCATTTCAAAAAAAATGAAGTACACTTTTCAAACACATGCTAATGCAATCCTTTAATATATCTTTTTTACTTTCAAAAATCTCTTCTATAAAAAATAATCCTCTCAATGAAACCCTCATATAAGTGTGGTTGGGAGAGAAAATATGTAGAAGTAAAGGGAGATAATATGAATATTATTTCCCCACCCCTACATATTATCTCCCCATAACCCCACCCCTCATATTGTATATTCATCTCAAAAAAATGAATTACACTTTTCAAACACATGCTCATGCAATCCTTTAATGTATCTTTTTTACTTTCAAAAATCTCCATTCTATAAAGCTATTTTTTAACTTCTGGTTTTTTTAAATGCTTCTTATTTAACAAGTTTTTTTAAATACTTCCAATTTAAGAGAAAAAAAAATGAATCACACTTTTCAAACAAATGCTAATGCAATCTTTTAATATATATTTTTTACTTTCAAAAATCTATATTCTATAAAGTTTTTTTTAACTCAGTTTTTTTAAATGCTTCCCATTGAAAGCGAAAAAATGAGTTGTCTAACGAAGCAGAGGAATTGCCTGGACAGCCAAAAGTGGCCAGAATCCAGACAAAAAAAATTAAAAAATCTGGTAGAGCCAGTGTTTGAATCGTGTTTTTGATGGTGGAAATGGGTTCAGCATCATCAAAAATGTCTAAAACACCTAAAACTTTGAAGTTTAACAACTATAACTTAGATTTACAAAAATCCTTGCCAGATTTTCTCTAAATATGACCAGAATTTCCACAACTTTCCGGGCAACTCCTCCACCTCATTAGACTATGCAGAAAATTATTAAAAAAAA
>APFE031666920.1:61989-92341 GCA_000404065.3 Pinus taeda
TAGGCAGGTTATTCAGTCAAGAAGCTTATGGACCGGAGTCATGAATTTTTCTTACCCCGGGAGCCTAATGCAGGAGCATCCAACTAAGGGTACCATGGCCGAGTGTTGGTCTCAGCTAAGGAGGACAGGTTCAATGTCATTTAGGTTCATTTACATTTGCTGAATAAAACAGTGTCTAGGAACTAGTTTTTTTTTTTCATTATTAGTTAAAGGATATTAGGAACAGTACAGTTAAGTTAGGGTCATTATAGTCACGTTGTTCTCTAATTTTATTAATCCATTTATACAGTTGTCTTTTCATTTAAAAAAATAAATAAATATTGTAAACCCTAAAGCACAAGAAACCCATAATAGTCATTAATTGTGTAACTATAAAAGTAACTGAAGGGTAACTGAGAACAATGCAAGTAACTATCTAAATACAGTACAAAAACCAATGTAATACATTCTGAAGGGGTTCAATACACGAGAATAGAAATACAAGAAAGAGAAAGTAATTTTTCATCTGAATATCTGAATCCATCTGTAAACAGGTTGTCCATGACATTCACTTGCTTTCCTCTAACTACTGAGTATGCAAACTAATAGCATTGTGCGTTCCTATCTATTATTTTTTTTCCTTTATATTAAACAAAGAGACATAATTACTAAGTTCAACAAAGAAACCAAACGAGCATTATCAACACGGAGTTCCGGCAACAACAACAATGGTGTCCAAATATATGAAAGCAAACACCAGTACGAGCTAGTTCGCAATAGAACGAGAATACAACAGTTGAAGAACGACACCCAAAACAGAGGTAAACCAAATTACACAGAATTTCCTATCAATTCCTTTTATAACTATAATATTGGCATACATCCAAACAGTTCCGAGTGCCCAACTAAAAAAAAAATAAGTTAATATGAGATAGCAAAACTCGCAAGCCAAGGTTGGACCCTAGACGGTCTCAACAGCACAGGTGAACAAAATACAAGTGTCCAGCGCCCGAACTATAGTCGAGGTTTACATAAAAACAGAGCCAAGGTCACTCGATAACAAAGATAAACAAGTGAAGGAATACTGGGACTTTTCCCAGTGTCATAACAAAGGAAACAAAACTACAAGTTAACTAACAGTAGCAAAGAACGACCCTACCGGAGCCATTGCTCGAAACAATTTCGCAGACCACGCCTGGAGAAAACCCTACCCTGCACAGTGAGCCAACAGAGTATGTCAGTCAACTGTATGTCGAGAATAGCTAGGAAGTAACAAAAAAGAATTGATAAACACAACTAGAAGAGTCACTTACCTAAAGAGCATTCGCGTTGGAGGAACGAAGCTCCAACTGAGCCACAGTTAATAGTGAAACCCTGTAGACAAAGAAGCGAATGTCGTTATTGTTGAGGAAAACTGAAGAGGGCAAGCTATAGCATGGAAGGATAGCTTACCTTGCGAGGATCGTACGAAGTCGAGGAAGCCACCGTGACTACGACCTGCGAGGGTACAAAACAATCACCCATCAACCATAAACCAACAACTGAAAGCCAACTAGAAAGACTGTAACAGAACGAGACCATGGAACAGAGGAAGGCATAATAACCATGCAGACGGAATAACAACAACCCTCTCACGCAGACGAAGAAGCCTTCAATACAGTGCCTAGGGAACCAGGCAACGAAGCTACAAGTGCGGGCAGAGATATCTCGCCACCGGGTGGAAGAATTCATATCTGGGCACACACAGAACATTGCTACCAAGCTCTATACAGTCCCGAGCAGGCCGAGCACAAAGCCTCATTGCAGGCACAAACCCTCATTATAGCAGAGTGCAAAACAAGAAATGACTGAATGACAAAGAAACGAGGGTTTTGGTAGCATCAAAGAGCGGGAAGGCAGAAATCAAGGCGAGTACAACCAGCAGACCAACAATCAATTCCAACATAAATGCCAACGAACAAATATCCAGAATAATCATTTGCTTAAGCCTAATCATATGTATTGATCCCAAATTATTCGTTAACTAACGTTTAATTAACACTCAATCATAGTTACAGGTTGGTCCCATCACATGCTCGTGGATACATTTTCATTATTCCCTTACTTTGAATCTAAATCTGGTATATCATATTCAATAATCAAAATAGTGCATCCCAGGAATTGCATTCAAAGTTACAGGCATTCTGACGATGAGAGAAGTGTCTTTTATAATGGTTTTTTTCCTGACAATTCAACTATGAGTACTTTATCAATTCCAATGAATAGGTTGGCCATAATATGCATTATAGCCACTGCATTTCAATTTTTACATGCAATCTTATTCATGTGTGAAATTATTGTTGCTAGTTAATTTTGATTATGGTGAATGCATCTCTTCCAAATCATAGTTTATTATCTTAATGGCATCTAAAAGTGCCATTTTGATGTCAATCCAAGAAGCTTATTTCTTGCATTCATTGAAAGAAAGAAAAAATACTTGCAATTAAGAAAAAGAAAATTGATATTGTGAGTAGTAATTTAAACCATATGTCAGTGATTTATGATATGCAATTATTTCTTATATTCACTGAAAACAATACTTGCAATGAGGAAAATAAAACAAATCGATATTATCAATGGTTATTCAAACAATATGTGTGGCTATGTTGCTAGTTGGTTCAACAAAATAGATACAGAGAAAGTAAATGAATGTGACTGGACAATTTTTTATGCTTGTTGGTGCTTGGAATTTATGAAACATGGAATTAAAAATTTGAATTTACTTACCAATTCTGCTCTGAAATATATTCAGAATGTTTAATTTGCCCATCATTATCTGGTGCACTCGACTTCCCATGTGGCTTTCAAGAAAGAAGTCTCCATTTCAACGGCATTGAACCATGCAAGGATCTTCACTTAAATATAGGGACGCAGAACGAAGCATCATTCATTCCTCCAACGACTATCCAGATCATCACTAGGAAGGCAAAGCAAAGGCAAGGCATTGTATATTAAAGAACCTTCACCTGAACAAAATGAAGATGCGCTTGCAAAGTGTAAAACGGTGAAGTCCAAATGTCATAGATCATCACTAGGAAGGCAAAGCAAAGGCAAGGCATTGTATATTAAAGAACCTTCACCTGAACAAAATGAAGATGTGCTTGCAAAGTGTAAAACGGTGAAGTCCAAATGTCATAGATCATCACTAGGAAGGCAAAGCAAAGGCAAGGCATTGTATATTAAAGAACCTTCACCTGAACAAAATGAAGATGTGCTTGCAAAGTGTAAAACGGTGAAGTCCAAATGTCATAAAACTCACGGGACATTGGAAACTTTGAGACTTTACACATCGGTGGAATGTTTGAAATAGTCTCACGAAAACATTTAATATTAATGTTACTAAATTAATACTAGCATGGAAAGTTTGAAACTTGAAATTTTAGATATCGGTGGAAAACATTTAATATTAATGTTATTAAATTAATACTAGTATTAATTTATTGGTCAAAATTGTTAATAAATGTAAATTATAACCTAAGATCTCTACCTCATGAAGATGCCAAATAAGATCTCTAACTTATAAGATTAAAATGTGAAAAAATGTAAAATATAATGCATGATTTAGAGAAAAAATTGGTTTAAAATATTGTTATATATTTATTTTTTGTGCCTAACTAATTCACAATTAAAATTGGATTATTTTATTTTATTATTTTCATGGTACTTTAGTTTTATTTTTTTTATAAAATCTAATTTCTATTTAATTATTTTATTTTTTATTTTGTTATTTTATTTATTTATTTATTTATTTTTTTCAAGTGTTAGTTCAAGGTGGTCTAAAGCTAAATCTTGAGTTCCTTTGGTTTTTGTTGCTATTTTTGTTTTTTACACATATTATTTCTAGTTGATTCTCTTGGATGGGCTCTTAATCAAGATCCACGGACTTAGTTACCATTCACGAAATAGCTTTATATGATATATACATATACATATTTTTTTAAACAATATATAATATATACATAGTTGACATTAATTAGTTATCATAGATCTTTAAATAGAAATAGTTTTGAAAAGTATAAGGTTTAAATATCTTACACTTTTTTTTTACTTTCAATTATTTTACATGAAATTATATTATGTCATTTGGACAATTAACTAAATATGCAGAGCATGTTCATTTTTGTTTTTATTATAGTTTAACATTGCTTTTGTATTTAGAGAATATTTTATTTTTATTTTGAAATGGACACTTGTCAATTCCACCTTGAGCACAAACATCACCCTCATACTGGGTTGCAAAATGAGGCTCTTGGCTCAATAATGTATTAATAAATTCATATTAAATAATAAAGAGATCACACTTTTAAAAATATGATCTCTAAAAATATGATCTCTAAATACTTGATAGATCTAGGTTTAAGATGGATTTAAATTGGGTTATTTTTTAGTGTTGTCATGTACATATGTAGTTATTTATTTTGTTGTTCTCATGTACATATGCAATTATTTATTTTTTGTACATTTGGATTTATTTGTATTTGTTGTGTAAAATATTGGGCTTCTCTTGCAATCAACCATGAATAGAATCTAACTCTTCTTGTACATTGTTAACTGATTTTAAAAATGGCATTTTTCCAATTCTAATTTTATTCGTAACTCGTAAGTATAAATAAGTCTTCATTATTTTTCTTCTTACAAACTAATTGAGTAGACTTTTTTTAATTTGTATGACTATCATATAGTAAAATTAACATTTTTTATTTATAGTTTTTAACTTTTAATAAATAATAATAATAATAATAAAGAAAACTTCAATTTTTTCCAACTCTAAAATTTGTATTCTTTTAATTTTTTAATGAACTATTTTTTTATTATTTTTAATAATTAATGTTATATGGTACTAATATGACAACATCTCATCTCTACTTTATTGGGTTGTAAAGCCTCTGGATGCAAGAACTAACACTCATTGTAAAAAAATTCATACTCAAATGCTCCAATGTCATCCTAACTAACACTCATTGTAAAAAAATTCGTACTCAAATGCTCCAATGTCATCCTAACTAATTCAATCCAACCACTATTAATTATTAATCATGGATACCACTTTGAGATTTTGCCCATATTTCACAACTATAGATATGTAATATTTCACATCTATCCAACTATAGACCAAATTCATTGATGGACAGTGAAAATGTCTCTTTAATTATAATTAAGATACCAATATCTTAAGATGTAAGATGATAAAGTATTTATAATTGGATAGCCTAACTGCAAAATCTAGTTCCTTGTATTAATAATAATCTAATCATGCAAAGTGGCATCCAAATTCCACATATTGTTATTGGGCAAAAAAATCTACTTCCTAAAAACATTGTTTTAAATATTATATATATAATTTAATTTTAACAAGTTTCCAATCTTAATGTTACCAACCCACTACCTAGGTACCCTTAATTCTTTTAAGGTTTGAGCCGTTTATTCTTCTCAAGTGAGCTATTAATTGTATATAATGTATATTATATATATTATAATATATATATTTATATATATATATAATCAAATTTTATGCTTACAAAACCCACTACCTAGGTCAACCCTTACATTCTTCTAAAGTTTAGCCCTTATATTCTTCTCAAAGTTGAGCTATTAATGTATGAATATATGCAAAAGATTAAAATCTCTTAACGCAAAACTAACATGTTTTTAAAGAAGTAATCACCATAATCATCTAAGTTGTTTTATAATGTTTCATTTTTCTTCCAATTATATAACAGGAGTGGAAAGAAATAATCAGTAAAACATAATATTATATTATATTTACTTTATTATGTAAGTTTCTTATATCACCAACTTTACTACTCCTTTCTTCTCCAATGACGATCAAACATTGACCTTGCATAAGAAAAATCAAGTACATTAAAAACCGAGAAACAATATTCCTCGCAACTAGCAAACAGAACAAACCCAAAAACAATCATATTGGAAAGAGCACTCCATTTGGGGCTTATGACAACCCTCATATTAGTGTGGGGTTGGGGTAGAGAATATGTAACAAAGCCAAGAACAATCATATTGGAAGGAGCACTCCATTTGGGGCTTATGACAACCCTCATATTAGTGTGGGGTTGGGGGAGAGAATATGCATATTATCTCCCCCACCCCTACATATTCTCTCCCCATAACCCCACCTCTCATATTGCATATTCATCTAAAAAAAATGAAGTACACGTTTCAAACGCATGCTAATGTAATCCTTTAATATATCTTTTTTACTTTCAAAAAACTGGATTCTATTAAAAAATAATCCCAGCAACGAGCAAAGCCAAAAACAATCATATTGGGAAGAGCACCTCATTTGGGCTTCCAACAACCCTCGTATAATTGTGGGGTTGGGAGAAAAAATCTACATATTCTCTCCCCATAACCCCACCCCTCATATTGCATATTCATTTCAAAAAAAATGAAGTACACTTTTCAAACACATGCTAATGCAATCCTTTAATATATCTTTTTTACTTTCAAAAATCTCTTCTATAAAAAATAATCCTCTCAATGAAACCCTCATATAAGTGTGGTTGGGAGAGAAAATATGTAGAAGTAAAGGGAGATAATATGAATATTATTTCCCCACCCCTACATATTATCTCCCCATAACCCCACCCCTCATATTGTATATTCATCTCAAAAAAATGAATTACACTTTTCAAACACATGCTCATGCAATCCTTTAATGTATCTTTTTTACTTTCAAAAATCTCCATTCTATAAAGCTATTTTTTAACTTCTGGTTTTTTTAAATGCTTCTTATTTAACAAGTTTTTTTAAATACTTCCAATTTAAGAGAAAAAAAAATGAATCACACTTTTCAAACAAATGCTAATGCAATCTTTTAATATATATTTTTTACTTTCAAAAATCTATATTCTATAAAGTTTTTTTTAACTCAGTTTTTTTAAATGCTTCCCATTGAAAGCGAAAAAATGAGTTGTCTAACGAAGCAGAGGAATTGCCTGGACAGCCAAAAGTGGCCAGAATCCAGACAAAAAAAATTAAAAAATCTGGTAGAGCCAGTGTTTGAATCGTGTTTTTGATGGTGGAAATGGGTTCAGCATCATCAAAAATGTCTAAAACACCTAAAACTTTGAAGTTTAACAACTATAACTTAGATTTACAAAAATCCTTGCCAGATTTTCTCTAAATATGACCAGAATTTCCACAACTTTCCGGGCAACTCCTCCACCTCATTAGACTATGCAGAAAATTATTAAAAAAAAAAAAAAAAAAAAAAAAAAAGAAAAGAAAAAGAGAAGAAGAAGAAGAGAAAGAAGAGAAAAAAAAGAAAAGGGAAAAAAAAAAAAAAAGAAGAAAGAAAGAGTAAAAATACCACGGAAGCCGAAAATTTCAACAGAGGCAACTTGTGAAGAAGAAAAATAATTTAAATCTCAACTTCATTCTAATTTAACTGCATGTCTAAAGCTGCATTAATAAACATAGCTACATGACTACATGAATGGAAAACAAAGTTTAAGAGGTTTATCATTGGTTCAACTCGCAATGTGGATATTTTAAAAGTTAGCATGAAGCTGCATTAATAAACATAGCTTTATGATTTGAAAACAAAGTTTTCGATGTTTGTCATTGCTTTAACTGGTTATGTGGATATTTTAAACGTTATTTTTATTTTTATTTTTGTTTTTATATTTTTGTTTTTATATATGGAAGTCGTTATCATAATAGTATTTTCTGTTGGTAATTTGAATTTGTTTTTTGGTTTTTTAAACGTTATTTTTATTTTTATATATTGAAGTCTTTATCATAATAGTATTTTTTTTGGTAATTTGAATTTGTTTTTTAGTTGAGCTAGAGTAACTTTCCAATGTTTGATGGAAGAATGATACTACTCAACTATGAAATGCTGTTACCATGTTTGTGTAAGACTCCATCAAGGCTCAATACCTTGAAGCACTTTATCTCTATAATTGACTGCCACTCTGACCTTGAAGCACTTTATCTCTATAATTGACTGCCACTCTCAAATCTTTTCCACTAGATTTGAACTCAAAACTTAATGGAAACAAAATCTCACACAAACCGACTAATTTATACCGAAGAAATAAAACCAAGTATTGATGACCTAAAAAAAATTATACCATGTCATGAATCAATTTAATGTATTCATATCAATTAGAAAGCTGTAAAATTTTTGCAGGGTACTAACTTTTGAGTAAAATAATAATAAATAATTTAATTTTAAACTGTAAAATGTTTAAGTTGGACAATAAATTAGTACATGAAATTATTTTTATCTGTACAATAAGAGAGCTATCTCTTCATAAAGATTTAAAATTTATAGGAAGTGTACATACTCTACCCATCTGAAATTATTTTTATATCTCTGCATAAAGATTTAAAATTTATAGGAAGTGTACTCTACCCATCTGAGAATTTAAAAGTGTGACCACTTACAAAAGAAAATGCATGTTTTTAACCATTAAATTCACCTAAACCAAATGTTGAATTCAGAATAGCAGTTTTCAATGTAATGAACTTAAACATAGTCCAATCCCATCAAAGTGTGTCGATAACAAAAACAATCCACGTGAACAGGAAAACATAATATATATTAAATGTTTTAATACTTGCACGGTACCATCAAATAGTGGAAATAAACGAAACAAGTGGTAGAATATACATTAGTCTAATCCCATCGACTGTGTCGGTAACGAACACAATACACGTGAACAGGAAAACATAATATATATTAAATGTTTTAATACTTACACAGTACTATCAAATAGTGGAAATAAACGAAACAAGTGGTAGAATATACATGCGACTGTCCCACTAGCTGGAATGCAGGAGATATCCACTAACCGGAGCCTCCTGAAATAATTATGACCAAAAACAGATGAAATCCTTATAAATTCTAAACAATGGAGGAACCACGCACGAAAATAGGCCAACTGTCAGAATTCAAGCTTGAATTTGCTGCCTTGTTTCCCAAATTGAAACCTGGCTATGGAAGAATTCGGTATAACATGCAAATGGCCGGTGGACACTACACAGGCACACCAACTTCATGGGGTAAAGATAATCAGAAATTAAACACCATCATTGACCTATCCAAGCTTTCCTTCGAATACCGTCAACGAGAAGTATGGGTATGAACTTGCTTCACACTAACAGTCCGGCTGAACTGCTGTCGACGGTCTCAAAAAGGCAAAGATGCATTTTTCTATTTTGTGCAATACAAATGTTCTTTGTTGTCCATGAACTATCAACCTCGTTCCCAAATCCTTGAAATGCTAGTTCATTAGCGTTGATAAATAGGTGGGCTGATAAAATTATCCACTCTTCTGCATCTGAAACTTCTGTATAATTCCGTCAGCCAGAGCTAGGCAAGCATTATCCCAATGAAACTGCAATCAAACCAACAAGGTAATGTATCCACCACATGCATCCCCATATACTGTATGATTCCGTTAGTAAGAGCTATGCTAACATTATCCCAACCAGACTGTCAAAATGATGGTTATGGTCTGATGGTTCCTCACCACTAAATATGATTAGTGGGACTCCACTCAAGAACCAAAGCACGATCATGCTAAACAAGTCACATACATAGAGTCAACAATCTTCACCCTAACAACAAAATCAGTTTCTATCCCGTACCTCCATCAAAGCTCCCACCTTGTTGATTTGCTCTTCTTTTCTCTCTCCAATTTTCTCCCCATACCTTGGCCTCAGCGACAGCACGCTCCCGTTCACGATCACGGCTTGATGCAAAGTTCTTTTGGCGTTCTCTAGCCCTTCCATTATAGCTAGGACTTTCCCTTGACCCTTCTTGTTTCTCCAACCCATCCAAATCCCTTCGTCCAGATCCTCCTTCCTGACCCCTGGAAATTTCAGTGCCACCTGCTGAATGCTGTTTACCAATATCTTTTGGGTTGATATCAGAGGAATTATGAGATGGTGACCTGACAGAACCTTGTCCGGGGCTCCGTTCCTTCTGCACCAATTCATCTTGGCAATCTGTCACACCACTCAACCTCTTATCCTTATCTTTCTTCTCTCTAGGTGTACCCGGAGCAAATCTATTGCTAAGATTGGACTGCAGTCCAGGTTCATATGTTTGAGAAGCCAGGTAAGTGAGAGCAGTCACAACATCACCAATAAGAGGGCGAGTAGCAGCTTGTTCCTGGAGACACATAGCGGCAACAGCAAGAGCTTGATACAAACCACGCATTGGATATCGACCTTGTAACAAGGGATCAGCCATTTGAGGAAATTTTCTACGATCCCTAAATAAAGGACGTGCCTGCACTTGGTCACAAATTAAGGGCAGACGCAATAAAACATATCAGAAGAAGCTATCAATATGACTGTTTTTATGTTCTCAGACTTTACAAATGTATTATTTTGAACCAGGCTGTTACTCTGGAATTAAAGTTAATATAGTATAAGACTGATAAAACATATAAAATTTACCCAAGCAACAAGATTGTGCTCTCCAGCAGCCCTGAAATTGTCAATGGCCTTTCTCCCTGTAATTAACTCTAATAAAACCACACCAAAACTGTACACATCAGATTTCAAAGTCAGCTGGCCTGTCATAGCATACTCTGGAGCACAATATCCATATGTCCCCATCACCCTGGTAGAGACGTGTGTCTTATCACCAACTGGACCAAGTTTGGCCAGGCCAAAGTCAGATAATTTCGGATTAAAATTCTCGTCTAGCAAAATATTAGAAGATTTAAAATCACGATAAATAACAGGCGGGTTTGCTTTGTCATGTAGATGCTCCAGTCCTCGAGCAGCACCAGCTGCAACCTTCATTCTTGTGTTCCAGTCCAATGCCTCCTTGTCAGGTGGAGGATCTGAAAAAGGAAAGAAGTTATTACAAAGTAAGTAACACTACAGAAACAATCAACTTCTCAAAGCAGCTGTTTGACATGCAAACAATGCAAAAGCTTTATCTTTCCTTAAATTCTTTTAACAAAATCGAGAAGCATCGATTACATGTATGGATTGACCATGTACCTTGTGAAATCCAAGGTTAAAATTTGAACTGAGGTCAGGTAGAAGAAACATGTGCAAGGAATGTTTTTTAAATACACGAACAAAAAGATCAACATTATTGAACTTCCATTTTAACACCATAGGCATCTTTTAGCGGGGCAAACTGTCCAGTTTTTGGTTGTTGGCCGGTTATCCTTTACTGGTAGTGCTTGGAAAAACCTGACCACCAACTCTCCTCTATGTCTCCTTCAAGCCATCTTTTGGACAAGATCCAGATACTGTGCACTGTTGTATTCACTGCTACAGCCTGTCTTCTAAAACCAGAGAGGCCATGGTACCATCAGCACAGTCAGGCAAGAAGCAGACATGAAGTGAGGTTTGGATTTAATTTCATGAACTGAGTAATGTGGCCCAACCCAGAGACATCGTGATCACTCTTTAACATATGCAACTCTTCATCTCTCCTAAAAGGTAAGCACTGAAAATTTTATCAATATGTGCTCATTGCATGAAATCCAAGGAAGATGAGACAGATAGGATCAAAAGATACGTGGTTGTAACAAACGAATTAAATCAAAAAAGCAGTTGGGAGAACTCAAGCAACTCTGCAAGCACAAGCAGGTAAACTCCATACTAAGTCACCTGACACAAGGGACGCAGAGGACACAAAAATACAAATATCCAACATGACACGATGACCCCCCAGAGTATGACGTACGTGTATATATATATATATATATATATATAGATTCTCAATCAATTTAGAAACTAAAACATGTACATCATGATAATTCAAATTCAATCATACATTATGCATACAATCATGATTCATCAATAATATAACTAGTACTTGCTACTACATCGATGACGCTAAATTGACGAACACAAGAAATTAACTATACATTGCAGTTTTATCATTAAGTCATCAAAATTGAAATGTATTACATAGATAATGAGTCCCAACTCACTGAGTCACAAATACTATATGTGGGAATGCCAATGGCAAATAACAAATACTAAACAGGGTAGATACTAGAATCATAGATCGAGATGGAAGAATCTCATATGTTATAGCTCATCAACATCAAAGTCAGCATCACTACCACCACTGCTCTCTTTTGTGTCCTCCTCCTCTATATCAAATGTAATCTCTGCATCTATGGTGTGGAGGATGACCCCTCAAAAAGTACCATCATCATCAAAAGTGACAAGCTCTAGCATTGGCTCATTAAGATCCAAGTTGGCCAATGCCAACTCAACACTGTTGTCCAAACCCATATCATCAAGAACAACATCCCACGTATTTCTCTTTCTCGTCAACCACTCCTCCCTCTACCTGTAAATAAGACAAAAGTTGGTGTTCACATACACCATTGTCTTTGCCCTACATTGCTCAAGCCTGCTCTTCTACAAACTATACAAATTCCCATTTGCACTCCAAATCTTCTTTCAACAAGAGGTTGAGACAGAGGAGCAATAGGGCATGTCGTCCCATGACTTGCCCACCATGCATAAAGCTTCTTCGCTCCCTCTTTCTAATCACATCATAGGCTGCAAATCTCTCAGTGCCAGTGGAAAACTCTGTAAAGGCATCCTCCACCTCATCAAGGGATGCTCTATCCTGAAATATTTGTCTCAATGCATCCTTCCTTCACTATGAAATCTCACCACCACATAAGGAGGGAATCTGTGTGAAGGTCTACATTGAGCCATTCGTAGTATTTTGGATTCAATGAGTGAGCCAAGCAATGCAAAGGTGTGCAATCTATGTCCCACTTGCTGCCAAGAATATCATGTAATGGTCCTCATGTAGTATGCCTTTTCTTGATATCTCATACTCTAGGCACTCATTCTGAAAAGTAATGGTCCTCACGGACTCAAACATTGAATGCTATCTCTTATAAACCTCTCCTAGGATAGGTTGGTTTGTGTCTTCAAATCGTAACAAAGCAATGATAGGGACCATGATCTTAATAGTAAGATCTACCCTCTCCCACCAAACATCATCTAAAATTGTATCCTTAACTCTTTTTCAGGCCACTTGATCTTCTTTTCTCCAAAATGACCAAAACTCTAAAATAACCATGACCACAAGAGCGATCTTAACCTCCCTCGACCTCTTCAGCATAATGAATCCAGAGGCAAACTGTGTATATGCAATCTTCAACAATGATAGATGTGTGTACTCTTTGTAAATTGTGAATGCCTTGGTATGATTTTGTACAAAGTTGCAGATATGTCGTGCATCCTCACTAATATTTCCAATCCATGGCACACTAAAAGCAATAGATTTAAAGGATAAATTCAAGAAACGGACAATGCAAGGTGTCCAAACTATTTGTGGATGTTTAGCTTCCACAATGATGCCAATAGCCTTGCAAACATGTGCATTGTCTATGATGATTTGCAAACAAGAATCAACACTTACATTTTCAATAACTTTAATGAACAACTTACATATATATTGTTCATCCTTGTATTTTTCAAAAGCATCCATCTCTTTCAAGAGAATTGATCCATTCAAGAAAGACACCACGAAGTTAATGAGTGGATGAATAGTTGCATCTATCCATCCATCAGAAACAACGCTAACCCAAGATGTTGGCCATGTTTATTTAATAGGCTCAAGCATTTTATCCACCTGCTTCTTTGCCTTAACCAATAATGTGGTTCTAAGCTTCTCTAAAACTGGAGGCACATAACCCAATGGAGCCCCTTGAGCTAAAGCTCGACACATCTCAATAAATAAAGGTGATCATGCAACATTAAATGATATGAAGTTGAGATAGAAAAAAAAAAGGTAAGATCAATCTCTTCTCGCTTCTCTTGCTCAAATATCATGTCCATCGGACAAGTGCCCTCTTTTTTGTTGCTTGACATGCACCCCCACAATAACTCCCAATTGGATAATTGTTTTTACTCAAGAATGCAAGGGGATCCTCATTCTTGTTTTTATTAGATATTGCAACCACCATAAAAACACCAACATTGGCTGGCCTTTCTAGTTCTTTCCTCTTAGATGCACTCACACAAGCTCCAATTCCACAAGATGTGCCCAATAAATACCCTTTCACATGGAAATAGGTGCTCTTGAAACGATGGCTACAAAAGTTGCATGTCCAAAGGACATTTCCTCCTCCCTTTAACTTGTCCCATGGCCCTTGATGTCTTATAGCAAAAGGAATATCTCAATTCTTGGGCCTATTGTCTTGCTAAAATGATGTTTCTCTCAACATTTGAAGTTGTTGTTGCAGTCCCACTTCAAACAAAGGGATTATTGGCAAACCCTAATGAAATTGAAAGAGGGGGCATTATCAATGGAGGCTAGTGTTCCATGAAGACACGCTTCCCCCCACCTGAGAAATGTGTCCGCAACACAATGGGGTGTTGATCCAAAGGATGATGCACAAGTAGATATGGAGGAGGGACTTGATGAGACACGGATGGGGTTGGTTGGTGTGCCACTGAGAATGTTTGAGAATGCAAATGATTCTGATTCAGATGGTGACATGGTTGATCTGGATTTATTCATGCAACAACTGGATGCAGAGACTAGCGGGGTATTACCTTGGGCAATTATGCTCATTTGTTATTTGATATGAAAGAGAAGGGGCATTATCAATGGGGGGCAGTTTTCCAAGGGGACATATCCCCCCACCTGAGAAACGCGTCCCCGCACTTCCTTGAGCTCTGGGGACATGGGAATGTCTGAGGGACGTTTCTCCATGTCCCCAAAAAGCAAAAACGTGAGGAAATCAAAGGGGATACAATTCCTCACAAATTCTCCTACAAAAATCAGCTTTTTGCTCTTGGCCAATGTGTCCCTCAGTCTCCTCATGCTCTTTTTGTTGCCCAGCAACCTCCCTCTTCTTCCCTGCGTTATTCCTTGCCTACGACTTCCCTTTCCTGCCCTGTGGTCCCTCATTTTCCTCCATTCTCGAAGCCCAAACATTGCTTCCACCCTTAATCCCTCACACATCCCACTCCCTCTCCTCCACGTGAGCTCCTCCGCCTATCCTCCCTACTGCTCACAGCTCCCATTTCTCTGCATTGTAGCTCCTCCGCCTTCGTCTCAGCCCACGACTCCCTCACTGCTAACTCCTCGCTCCTCGATCCTCCTAGCCCGCGTCCCTCATCTCATTCCCTCGACTTGCATTCCTTATCTTTTCCTCACGGCGGCTTAATCGACCTTAACACATCATATTTCGATTTAATTTTTTAAGAGTGGCCATTGGCCCTTTAAAAAATTTAAATTTTTATTTCTCCCTAACGCTTATCACATTGGCCCTTTGAGAAAATTTAATAGAAAATAGAAAAAAAATAAAATAAAATAAAAAATTAAATTATAATCATTATATCACATTAAAACTTCAAAAAAATTTAATAAAAGTGTGACACCAATTTTATAAAAAAAACAAGTTCCTTTTTTGAGTTTCTTTTGCGACAAGGGATTTTTGGGCCTTCAATCCTTAAATATTTTTGTGGGGAAAAATTTTTAATTCATATATAGTCAAGGCAATATAATTTCTAAAATTTTTGAGTTTGACTATAGGAGAAAAGATATTTTTCTCGATTTAAGACACTAGAAAAATTAAAGTTCCAGAATTATTTGAAAAGTTGTTTGTTCATTAAATTGGCATTAATTAACATATAAATTTCACTGTTATCCTGAATATTAAATCATTGAAATTTTATGTGCTTAGGCTTTCATTATTTTTGCATACTCTAGCTAAGTTTTGTGATTATTGATCTTTGGTTTTCATACTTTATATCTATCGAAATCGCTCACTGTCTAAAAGGGAAATTAACTTTAAATTTGGATCTATTTACTTGAATTATTGGATATTTCTTGAATAATTGGTTTTGCGATTTTTTCAAGTAATTGTGATCGGCATTTTTATTCAGTACTCTTTCATGAACTTGTGGAAAATTGTATATCTTTTGGTTCTTGAAATAGAGTATTTTGAGCATCTTCTTAATTGGGATTTTTCATTAAATTTTTGCTTAAGTACTTGGTGTTTAACACAGAATAAATCGTAATCTAATTGCTTTGAGTCTTTAACATCTCGCTTCACTAAAACAGAAACATCTTCTAAATCCTCCTTGCATTCCGCATTTTAATTTAATCTTGCATTTAATAATCGACCTCCAAGCATAAGCTTTGTTGAAAGAAAGATAGGAACAACTTTGTGTCTTCTCTTATGAAGTTTATTCTTTTTAGTGTCTAAAACAGTGACCTTGCAATCGTCAAAGCCACAACCTCCGCAGCGCAGGAGGCACCGGTACGTTAGATTTTAAGGAGAGGGATCGTTAATCACACCCTCGTGTGTTTCACCTTGACTTCTCTCTACCATTCGCCATCAAGTTTAGACTCAATACAGACAAAAATCAAACGACTTACTTAAGATAGGCATATAATTAAAATTAACCAAGATCCTGCACTTCACATTAGTTTTAGGCACTGCATCTCATATAGGTTAGTTTTTCATTCAAGTAGCGATTATCCATCCAGTACTTGTCCTAAATTTACTCAACGAGATAGTGGACTACATAAGGCACCGATATCAATCGTTTAAATCTAATATAATCCTTTAAAATCTTGCTTAATCTAAAACGAGTATTTGGTCGCTTAACCGTGTACCCCGTATTGGTTGGTTCCCAACTAGTACTTATTCCATCCATTTCCATAGGGTCTACCCACCTTACTTTGTTGTTGGGAGACAGCGTAAACGGAGAGATTGGGGATCAAGTTGACATCCCTCAATTTGAGTAGTTGTCACGATGCCTAGACATTATGTGCGACAACACAGCCCAACGACAATTTCAATTTAGTTTTCCAATAGCAATCACATTGACAATAACTGTAGATAGAACATAAAATAAAATGCAAAAGAGAAGCCAAGACGAGAGGAGACCAGATTTGGCGGATGCCAAGGAAAAACCCCAATGTGGGGAAAACCCTTTGATCAATTCTTATTATTATTATATCAAATGTTCATCAAAGAGAGATAGTACAAAAGTCAAAATTGACTTGCCAAATCAAAGTCAAAACATCTTGTCAAATCTGCAGTCAAACTCAACCCTAACCAAAAAGTCAAAGATGGTCAACACAATAGTCAAGCAGTCCTCTTCAAGCTCGATCAAACCCAGTAAAATTCAGCCAAATAAGGTGGTCAAATTCAACCCAAAACAATCCTAAAAACTGCAATCAAACTTGGTCAACTCTATGGTCAGGTTTGCGGTCAACCCTACAGTCAGTATTGCGGTCAAAGGGCCCATAAATTCTTGGTTCTTGTGCCAAACTGTATGGCTTGCCAAAAATGAAATTTTCCCACAAAAATCATAGTCAAAGTGCTCAATCAACATTGGTCAAACTCCTGCAACAGTTCTGAAATTCGGCCCTACAATTTGCCCAGAAAATTCATCCCTCTGCCACATGTATGAGAGAGAGAATATTTGCCCAATAGTTGTATAGAGCAATGAGAGAAGAAGAAAGAAAAAATGCGTGTGTTAATGATGCCAAATGAGGTGAGAGTGCACTTGTATTTGTACAAATCGTTGAGGGTGAAGAGTCACGTCTATTGGGATTCATGAGCCTGGATGATGTTGTGGTCGACTTAAACAATTTGCATGTGTGTGGGAATAAATTCAAAGACACACTTCTGCTTGTCCAAATTAAATGACCTTTATATCAATTTTGGTCCTCTCGAAAAGAGGAATTTAATGCAATCATCATCTCCATCAAATGAGTTGTCCCAAGGTGGGATTTGGCCCTAGTTGCCAATTTTAACACTCCCTCTCAACTAGGGAGAATTCCACCTGCTAATCCATCCATCATTATCGATCATCATGCCACCTTGTTGTCATGTACCATCTCTGAATCTTATCTCATCTTTGCTCTACTGAACATTTATATGAATAACAAAGAAGAATCGATCGAGAGTGAGTCACAAGACCTTACCACTCTCCACTGACAAAAGTCAGTCCAGAGGTAAAACCTCATTCAGACTTGATCCCAGATCAAGTTGTTGAACATTATGCATCCTAGCCATAGGGAGTACGGTAGTACGTGATGCGTCAATCAGTAGTGTTATCGTCCCTAACTATTTTTCCCAACTCAGTGGCCAAATGAGAGGTACTTCCCATGAGTTCCGAATTACATGGGTAGGATGTACGCTGGGGCATCAGCGAGAAAAGGTGAACCACTCATCCTATGCATATGTTAATCGTAAGGGAAGGTGAACCACTCACCCTACACACATGTTTCATCAATCGTAGGGGAAGGTGAACCACTCACCCTACACACATGTCAACCATCATGGGGTATCACAAAGGAAGGTGAACCACTCACCTTGAACATAGCACACCAATAGGGGAAGGTGAACCACTCACCCTGTGGTCGAACATAGCTCCAAGAGGTACCCCAAGATCCAAGGAGCTCCCAGAGCTCAATGTCCAACTCAAGCGGGGCCCTCATGGGAGGGTCTTTCCACGACTCCAAGTCTCTCTCGGAAGGCTAAGAATTTCACCTTCCCTAAGGGCCTCGTGAGGATGTTTGCAACCTGCTCATCAATCCTAATGTGTTGGAGCATTATTGCTCCCCACTCTAACATATCCCATATAAAGTGGCACCTAATATATATGTGCTTGGAGCGATCATGGAACACGGGATTCTTTGAAGGGCAATCCCACTCTGGTTGTCGCAGAAATCACGGTGGTATCCTGCACGTGCTCAAATAGCTCACTAAAGAGCTTCCTCAACCAAACAACTTCACTACAGGCCATACTAGCTACAATGTCTTCAACCTCGGTGGTGCTTAAAGCAACCGATTTTTGCTTCCTGCTCATCCATGAAATTGGCGCAGCCCCCAATGAGAAGCAACATCGAGACATGCTCTTACAATCCACCACACTACTAGCGCAAACAGCATTAGTATATCCATGTAGCCTCAAATTTCCAATCCAATGTACGTGATGAGGCTCGACCATTAATTGACTCAACATATTCACAGGAAAGCATATATCCGGTCAGGAGTTTACCAAGAACATCAAGGCCCCCACAATTTGTTAATACTCTGAAGGGTTTGCCAATTCGGGCCTAGTAGCACCTCCACATAGTTTCTTGAAGTTGAATTCCATCAAAGTAGACACAGACTTGCAATCCACCATCCCACATCTCTTGAGCAGCTTCACAATGTATTTTCCTTGAGAAAGGAAAATCTCACCTGGGTTTTACTAGACCTCCAGGTCTAGGAAGTAATGCATCACCAAACCTTCATTTTGAATTCGGAAGCTAACTCCCTCTTGCATTGGTAAATGAGAGGGTTTGCACATGTTCTACGTAAAGGACCAAAATGAGAGGCATGTCTTTTTCAAGCTTGAAGTAAAAGTTAGGATCAACATCGCTCCTTGTAAATCCCAGCTTCATAAGATAGCTATCAATCCTCTCATACTGAGCCCTAAGGGTTTGCTTCAACCCATAGAGGGAATTTTTCACCCTGCACACGTGTATCCTTCGATCTTGTACTTTGAACCCCTAAGGTTGTGCCAAGTAGACTTCCTCCTTAAGCGAGCCATGCAAGAAAGTAGTCTTAATGTCCATTTGATGTAGGCTCCATCCTTAAGAGGCAGCAAGAGCAATAATCGATCGGATAGTGGTATATCGAGCAACCAGTGCAAATATTTCGTCATAGTCCACTCCTTCCTTTTGAGAGAAGCCTTGAGCAACGAACCTGACCTTATATTTTTCAGCACTCCCGTCAGTTCCATTTTTAGTTTTGTATAGCCATTTTGAGGTGACTACAGACTTGTCCTTTAGTCTAGGCACCACATCCCAGACATCATTTTTCATTATAAATTCATGTTCCTCATTCATCGCATCCTTCCAAACTTGGTGCTTTACAGCTTCTTCGAACGTACACGGCTCAGATTGAACAATAGTACTCATAGCAACGAAGTACCCTTAATATGTGTTCGGCTTCTTGCTTTCATAGAATGTCCCTCTTGGAGCAATATGTCTTTGAGCAACTTCAAGAGTATCTTTGAGCCACAAGGTCTTTTTCCTGAGGTAGAGGGATCACTAGGAGGTGGATAAATGGGATCCATCGAGCCTTCAACATCAAGCATAAGCTCATCTGTCGGAGGTTCATCCAACTTTTCTATAGCATCATCATTATCTTTCGTTGGAATGGAGAGATCTTTGGCCTTCCCAAGTGCAATGCCTTCATCGAAGGTGACATCATGGCTAACTTCCACATCTTTGTCCAAACAGATAGATTCTATATGCCTTTGAATTTTCACTGTAGCCCACAAATATACCTTTCTTCCCAGATGCTTCTAGCTTGTTTCTTTTCTCTTTAGGCACATCAAAATACAAGGGACAACCAAACATTCTAAAATGAGAAATATCAGGTTTCTTACCAGTGAAAACTTTTTAGAGTGTCTTGAAATCCAATGCTTGATGTGAGCTCCTATTTTGAACATATACGACAATGTTTGCAGCTTCTCCCCATAAGAACTTCGATAAACCTTGATCATGGAGCATGGCACGGGTGGCTTCCATGATTGTTCGATTCTTTCTTCCAGCAACTCCATTTTGCTCAGGAGTGTATGGAACGGTTGTCTCCCTCTTAATGCCAGCCTCTCTGCAAAAGTCATTGAATTCATTTGATTCATATTTGGTTCCATTGTCGGTCCTCAATATTTTGATCTTCTTCCCTGTTTGATTTTCCACCAAGACTTTGAAAAAACAGAACCATTTGAACACTCCATCCTTCTTCAAGAAAGAGATCTATGTTTTGCAAGAAAAGTCATCCACAAAAATTTCATAGTATAAGTATCCTCCCAATGATGTTACAGGCAACATTCCATATAGGAAAACATGGACCAATTGAAGAATATCAATAGTTTGGCTTTCGCTTGAAGGGAATGGGTCCCCTTGTATGTTTCCCAACTACACAACCCTGACAAACTCCTTCATGATTCATATTGAACTCAAGCATAATCAATGTGAGCAAATCTCCAGTCCATAATTCAAATTGAAGAGAAGTATCACAAGTCAAGGCTCCCAAAAGACTTTCTCCAACTTGATAAAGACCTTCAACCCTAAATCCAAGTGTAAATGCATCTTTAGGGTTTCTTTGCCAAATATGTACATTTCCATCAATGAATGCTACCTTGAAAGCCTTTATCTTCCATCGCAGAAATAGACACCAGGTTCTTCTTCAAATCGGGTACATACAATACTTCTTGTAGATGAATGGATTGACCTTAATTTAAATGAAGAGTGATAGTACCTATTCCTTTCACAGGATAGGTGGCATTATCTCCAAGTATGATCTCCAAATTAATCTTCTTTTCAACCAAATTTGAGAGGGTCTCCTTGTACCCACTGAAGTCCCTTGAGACTCCACTATTAATCAACCAATGATCCAAAGTATTTGAAGGAGAGGTGGTAGATAGAGCAAAAATAAGATAAAATTCCTTTTGTTTTTCTACAACATTACTTTCCTCATACCTGGAATTTATCGTCCTTTCGAAAGGTCAACCATTTCCAAATCAAACAGCAAGAGCATTCCTCTTTCCTTTATTGTTGACCCCGTTGTTCCTTTGATTGCCATTGCCTTTGAAATTGTTGTGGTTGTTGTTGTCATCATCCCTTCGAGAATTCTTCTTGTGAGGGCATTCCTCTAGCATAGTGGGCAAACCTGTTACAATTGTGGCACCTTCCTTTCCTTCCTTCTTTGAATCCTTGCTTGAACTGTTGACCTTGTCTCCTTGGACCAGCATTATTCTTACTCTTAGCATGAGCGGAGAAGGAAATAGGTTCATTTCCATTTGAGAGTGGGCTTATCTCTCTCCATCATCCTCATCTCTTCTTGAGTGCATCTGGCCAATAATTCATAGAAACTTAGATCCCCAAGTGCAATAAGAGTGAGCTCTCTATCAACAATAACTTCTCCAATAGATAAAAGGTCATTCTTGATTTGTGTGATCCTCATGAAGTAGAATTGGATAGACTCCCCTTTATCCATCTTGATGTCCTTCAACTTGTTCTTGAGAAAGAGGATTTGATTTGCATTGTTTACATTGAACATCCCAATCAGCTTATCATACATCTCCTTAGATGTTCCCAAAACAGAAATATAGGCAACCAAATGTTTTGAATGGAGTCTATGATAATTCTTTTAGCTTTGACCTCATCTTTCTTGTACTTCATCTTTGCAGCAACAAGTGCATTTGAAGGAGGCTCTACCACTCTTCCCTACATATAGTCCAATACTTCATGTTCCTCTAAAGTTAGGTCCAAAGTCATTTTCCATGCATGATAGTCACATTTGTCATTGAGCTTGTCCTCATTCTTGAAGTAAGATGAAAAAGCCATTGAAACTTCTCCAATAAACATTTCTTGGTGATTGCTTTTCTCCTCTTACTTGGGCTTTGTCTTCACTTGGGCTCTGGTACCATGTTAATTTTAGTTAACAATGGTATGTTCTATGCTTAGCACAATTACTTCAATGTTTCTTTAGCAACCCAATGACAATTTCAATTTAGTTTTCCAACAGCAATCACATTAACCATAAATCATATTGACAATAACTGTAGATAGAACATAAAATAAAATGTAAAAGACACGCCAAGACGAGAGAACACCAGATTTGGCGGATGTCAAGGGAAAACCCCAATGTGGGGAAAATCCTTTGATCAATTCTTCTTATTATTATATCAAATGTTTAGTGAAGAGAGAGAGTACAAGAGTCAAAATTGACTTGTCAAATCAAATTCAAAACAACCCTGTCAAATCTGCAGTCAACTACAATCAAACTTAGCCCTAACCAAAAAGTCAAATATGGTCAACGGACTAGTCAAACAATCCTCTTGAAACTCTGTCAAACCCAGTCAAATTCGGCCTGATAAGGTGGTCAAATTCAGCCCAAAATATGCCTGAAATTGCGATCAAACTTGGTCAACTCTACAGTCAACCCTGCAGTCAAAGTGCCCATAAATTCTTGGTTCCTGTCCCAAACTGTACAGCCTGCCAAAAACGAAATTTTCCCACAAAAATCATAATCAAAGGATGAGTCAAAGTGCTCAATCAACGCTAGTCAAACTCTTGCAACAATCTTGAAATTCAGCCCTACAATTTCCCCAGAAAATTCATCCTTCTACCACACGTGATGATGATGCCAAATGAGGTGAAAGAACACTTGTATTTATACAAGTCGTTGACGGTGAAGAGTTACGTCTATTGGACTTCATGAGCCTACATGATGATGTGTCTGACCTGAACAATTTGCATATGTGTGGGCATAAATTAAAAAAACAGACTTTTGCTTGTCCAAATTAGATGATCTTTATATCAATTTTAGTTCCCTCGAAAAAAAGAATTTAATGTAATCATCTCCATCAAATGAGTTGTCCCAAGGTGGAATTTGGTGTTGATTTTTGAATCATCGGATGTGTTCGAACCACAAAATTTTGGTGGAAGGCTAGAATACATGTATTCTCCAAAACCCAGAAATCGTTTCTGGAAATTCCAACTAGAGACAACTTAATTAAAATAATTAATCTTTTTTTAATGGTACCTAAGTCTAAACTTAGAAAAACTGATTAATTAAAGTGTATTAATTAAGTCATGGTGAAATCTTCTAAAAGAAGACAAGGATCGAGTTCTAATTAATCTTAGCCATCGATTATGTTTTAATCTTGGCCATTGAAGTCTCAACGAGAGATTATAACAAGAAATTCGAAGGGGGTTGGAGAACACACTTGGAGCCACCAGAAATTCGATTTTGCTAGGAAATCGATTTCTAGAGTAGCAGTTGTGAGTTGCCGGAGGTGATTCAGTAAAGTCTAAGCAGTGAGAGAGTGGCAGAGATAGTAAGGTCGGAAGGAAGTTTCTCTAGTCCAATGAGTGCATAGCAGAGAGGCAGTGCAGAGCTTTAGAGGGAGATCTGTATTTTGCCAAGGAGAAGTCAAAATTCAGTGCCAGAAGCTGGAGTGGGAGCCGGGAGGCCAAAAGAATTGATTTTCTAGGGAGCAATTGATCAATTAGCGAGAGAGACGCTAGTCTAAGTTGGGTGACGCAAATCTGCATAGGCTGACGCAGAGGCAACAAGGGGCAACTCATCTTGAGCCAAGGTCAATGTCAAATCACCGACGAGAGTGAGATTTTTCTCACTAGATCTCCTATCAGTTATTTCTCTATATGGAAAACTAGATTTGAGCTTCCATAGACTTGTACTCAGATTTACTACTACATAATAATAAAACCCTTAGTTGTTGTATCGATTTTACCAAGTTGGTTTTTTCCGGGGACATTAGTCCAAAAATAACGATGTATTATTGTGTGTGTGCATCTATTCTTCCAATGTTTTTATTTCTTACATAGCATTTAATTTCGATATTTGCAATGTATTAGTTTCGATATTTGCCGTAGGAAGCTGCAAATAATTTGTTCAGTTAATTTAACAAATAAAAGAAACTCAATCAGTTGTTGTAGTAGGATTTGGGGGCACCAAATTTTCACATGGTATCAGAGCATAGATCATAAGCCGAAGAGCTCAGTAGCAGAAGGGAAGAGAATTTTGAATCTCTACAGAGGTAGCAGTTCAAAACCCTCTAGAAGCAACACAGTCCCTTCGGCCTGGAGGTTCAGTTTCAAAGGAAAATTTATTTCTCTGAGAGAGTCAACGGAGAATAGATTTTCCAAATAAGAGGTTACCAAAGGCAGAGGCAGCAGCAACATTTTCCTTGCAAAGAAGATCTTTCGCTGGGACATGATTATTTTTGCAATAGTTTGCTAATGCAAAATAGCGTCAGGAGAAAGGAAGAGCACACACTGAGGAAATTCTTTTTTCAGTGGACTTCTAGCCCAGAAGTTCGAATTTTCCTGGCAGAGCAACAATAGTTGTTAGCAGAATTGCCCATTCCTACAGGGAGTGCAAAAAGTCAGTCTGCAGTTGCACAGAGGAGAAGAGGAGGAATTCAACATTTTTGCAAAGATGGCATTAGCTGAGCTGAGAGATCAAGAACGATTAGAAAAAGCCTCCAACTTCGTAATCTAGAAGGCAAGAATTTATTGTCTTTTAGATGAGTACGATGTCAAAGCTTATATCAATGGCATGGTAGTTGTACCCGCAAATGTAGATCTGCTTAAGGCCTACAAGAAGAAGACGGCAAAGGTAAAGAGGTTGATTCTTGATGGGGTTCAAGATCATGTGGTGTCTCACATAGTTGGCAAAGAAACTGCTTGACAGATGTGGGAAGCACTTGCTATGCTATACGAGGGATCTTCAGAGCAGCAAAAGATGAATCTTTAGGAAAAGTTGAGATGCACTAGGATGCAGAAAGGGGAGCGCATAGACCCATTCCTTACTAGGCTTTAGGATATTCGAGATCAACTGCATGCAATAGGGTCAGCGCCTCAACCTACTGAGTTGGTATGGTTTGCTCGAAACAACACTTCTGAAGAGTGGCAAGTCTTCGTCCAGAGTATTCTGGGCAAAGAAAAGTTGCCAAACTGGGATCGTATGTGGACTGATCTGCAACAGGAAAAGATGAGGCAAGATTTGGTGAAGATCACCATCACTAGCGACAACAGCAACAGTGGGACGAAGCAAGTAAAGGAAGAGGAAGATGTGGCCCTCGCATCAAAGGGGCAACAGGAGCAATGCAGGAGGAAGAATGACATTTCCAAGGTGAAATGCTTCATATGTGGTGAGCTTGGCCATTACAACACTCAATGTCCTCTCAGAAATAAGGACAAGGAGGAGAAGCGGAATCAACATGCTGCGTCCGCAAAGATTAGCAGGTTGTCCTCTAAATTGGAGGAAGAGTTTGCCATGATCATTGAAATACCTCCAAGAGTGAGGTGGGGTGATTTGGTTTTGTAGCCCCAGAGAGCTACAGTATGGGCAGGGTTCATGAGGAGGTCCACCTCATGAATCAATGCCTTGCTACAGGAGCCCAAAACATATAGTAGCGGGATGGATCAGTGCCAGTTGGTGCAGTCAGGGGACAGATGCAGTAGCTAGTAGCAAGTCAGATGTTGGGCAGCGCAGTGCAGAGTTGGCAACAGTGCAGTTGGCACAAAGCAAAGTCAGCAGCAACGCAGAGGCTTCAGTGACAACGCATAGTCTAGCAACAGTCGGGACTCAGGTGACAAATGCATCATACTGACCACAGTTGGTTAAGTATTTTGGATGCCTTTTCGTTGCAGTTGTTGCAGCAGCAGCAGATGGAGAGGGAGTTGCAGCGCTAGGGCCAACAGTAGCACGAATGTAGCGTTTATCAAAGTTGCGCAGTAGTTGGTGAGCAGCAACAGCTAGACATCAGCAGCGTAACAGGAGGTGGTACAAAGACAGGGTGTTGCTTCAATGGGTTACAGCGCTAGAACACATTGTGTGTGCATCTATTCTTCCAGTGTTTTTATTTCTTCCGCATGCTGCAGTGTATTAGTATTGATATTTGTCATAGGAAACTGCAAATAATTTGTTCAATTAATTTAACAAATAGAAACAACCTCAATCAGTTGCTGCAGTAGGATTCGGGGTCACCGAATTTTCACATTTGGCCATAGTTTCCAATTTTAACACTTTTCCTACTCTATGTTTTTTATTTACATAATTTCATCCAATCCCGTAAGATTAGGTGGCTAACATTACTCCCTAATCTGAAAGGATGTTGTGAGTCCAAGCATCATTTTGAATCTTTCAAACTTTTCCCTTCCATGTGCTTTGGTGAAAATGTCTACAATTTGCTCATTTGGGGAACAATGTGTAGGTTTATAGTCTCAACCTGTTATGAAACCAACTCACAAAAAGATAGAAAAAATAGATTAACACCTTAGAATTCAGCCTCTTCGAGGGGACAATCTCCTTTACATTACATAAATGAACAATTCTTAGATGATACAAATGACAAGACCTCATTTCTATATATAGGAGTCTAAGGGGTCATAATATAATCAGAGCCGACATAACAATAATAATGTAAGGGCACAATAATAACAATAGTGGGCTTCTATGGGGCACAATAATAACAATATGGGGACTACATGGGTACAACAACAATATAATAAGGGGATTATACTGATAACAATAAGGGGTTACACTAGTAGCATAGGGCCCTAACATGCCCCTCTCCTTCAAAAAGTGTTGTCCTCAACGCTTGAGTAGTTCTTGATGTTTCTGTATAAAAATTTTGTTCTCCCATGTGGAATATTCGACAGGTAAGTTCTTCCACTTTATGAGATACTCTGAAATTGATCGATTTCGTAGCTGTTAGGTTCTTGTTTTTGTGACTGCTCCAAGTTCCAATTTGATTTTTCCTTCCTCTTCAAGTTCTCGAAATATTGTTTGAATTGGAATATTCTGCAACTTTTGAATGAGTGGCCATACTTCTTCGTCCTTCTTCTATTCATCCCTTGCTTCGTTTATCCAATATGGTTGGAAAATAGAAATAGCACAAAACAATGCTTCCACATCCTCATCCTTTCTTGAGAGTGCATCTGCAACAAAATTTTGCTTCCCTTTTCTAGATGATGTCAAAGTCATAACCCAACATATTTGTGACCCATTTTTTTTGTTCTTCTAAAGAAAATAGTTGTTCTAAAAAGTATTTAAGACTATCATGATCCATTTTTACCTTGAAGTGTCTTCCCGTTCAGTACGGTTGCCATTTCTTAGGTGCATATAGTATTGCCAACATTTCCTTCTCATAAATAGTTTGCTTGAGATGTAGCAGTAAAAATACCCAATCACCTACATCAAAACATGTTTCACTATGATGTTGATCTACCTGTTGTTTCATTCGATTTTGCACCAAAGTGGCGTTATCCTTTAAAAGTTGGAGAACTTGTTATCGATACTCGATGTGATCTTTCACTGCTTGAACCTTTTTCTTCTTGATATGTCCTTCTATCTTTAGAGTTTGAGTGGTAATTTCTTCCAATCCTTTACAAGATATGGTCGAATTCATTTCTTGATGCTCGATGTGATCTTTTACTTCTTGAACATTTTTCTTCTTGATATGCCCTTCTATCTTGATAATTTGAGGAGTGGTAATTCCGACCAATGAATTACAAGATATGGTTGGATTCATTTCTTTCTCGATGTGATTTTTCACTTCTTACACCTTTTCCTTCTTTATATTGATGCACCGAAACGCCTGTGCCAAATCTGCTTCAAACTGCAAACTATTCAAATGATTAAAACTCTGTTTCTTTTTCAGTGCGGAATGTCAAAATGGAAAACCTGTTTACATTGAAATGGAGAACTGAATGTGTTCATGCGTTATACAGTGCGCAGCCCGTCTGGTTCTTTTATTTAACACATAACAATCACAACATTCTGTTTGATACCAATCAAAACATTTACAAACATCGATCTTTATCCAACGCGATTAAAAAAAATGTGACACCTGTTATACAAAACAGAGGACGTGAACTTCCCCTACGCAATATTAGTACCATTCCCAAAGATTACAGATTCATTTATTTATTGCATCCACCGATACAATGTGTTCTATATCCAGCACATCGGAGCTTAACCTACGCTAAAAGATCACAACCAAAACAAAAAGCCATCAAACGAACATCTGTTCATCATTTCTTTACAACGCAGGTCCTCCAATTTCATCGCTAAATGAGCAGCAAAAAAAACTAAAAAGACGTTGGTCCTCCACCATATCTCAGTTGGATGTTCTATGCAGGTTCGATGATCGCCCGAGAATCCGGTCCAACACAGCTGTAATTGCTACAATCGGTGGTTAGCACAAGGTAACAAATTACTAGATTTCAGGCGCTCGAAAATCTGGCATTTATATCCTCCATCGTATTAACTGACGGAGTGCTTCAGTGCGCCGAGCCTTCAATTATTACAACTGACCCTCCATATCAAGCTCAAATGCATGATTTCAGGGATCCGTGTTGCAAATTTCTGGTGTTCAACGATTTTAACTCAGCTTTTATCTATGACAATTGGATTCCTGTATTAGTACCTTCTAACTCAACAATTCAACAACGCTGGACATGAAATAAACATTGAATCTGCAACAAAAACACCATTTGGGAATCACATCGACCCACATCAATGTTAAAATCAACGATATCTTTATTGGAATACATATATCACAGTCACATTTATAAAAACAAAACAGAAATCGACTTTTGGCATAACAAGCCACTGTTCTGCACAAAAACCATTCTCTTTATTTTTCTGAGCTTTCGCTCTGCAAACTTCACACTAAAACTCCCTCTTCCACCTTCAACCTTTCCCTAATTTATATAAATGAGAAACTATTCTTCTCAGAATAGATTTCTTCTAGAGTTTTCTCAACAAACTAATACCCCTATTATTTAACAGTTTCCCTATTTTTTGGTTCTATTCCACGCAGGGAAAGAAACCAACTCTATTATTATGTCGTATTTAATAAAAACAACTGCAATTCTCCTAAAATAAATAGCAAATTTAATCAAATATATTATTTAAGCTATTTAACTAGCCACAACATGTGACCAAGATGTCACATTGCTGGCTAAGCGCTTGATGCTCCTGCATCATATATGTCCTTCTATCTTGAGAGTTTGAGGAGTGGTAATTCTTGCCAATGCTTTACAAGATATGGTCTGATTCATTTCTTCTTTCTCTGGGGTTGGGTCCTGGTATATATCCTCTTCTTTTGATGTTTCTTGATCATTTTCTTCCTCCTCTTCATACTCTATGTAAAATGATTTCTTCTCAGCACACTTATGACCTTTAGTGCATTTGCTATCACAATTGTAACAAAGCCCTTTTTCTCTTTTTTCTTCCAATTATTGTGGTGTAGCCCTTGTAAGTTGTGGAAGGCTAGGAGAAACAACACTTTCATCTTTATAGTTGTGAGGGTAGACCTCCTTGTTGCCATAATTTTACTTTCCACTATGTAACAAAGCCCTTTTACTCTTTCCAATTGTTGTGGTGTTGCTCTAAAGAAGGTGTTGCTCTTTGTATCCTCATAATGTGTTATCATTTCCTCCATGAAAATTGACCACGTAACAAGTTGTTTACGAGAACAAAGCCCTTTATACCATAAAAATTGATTCAGTTTTAAATATGAAGATGCAATACATACCTTTTGTAACAGTGGTACACCATGTAAATCAAAATATTGCTCCATCTGGAATATCCAATTTACCGGATCCTTGCCATCAAACTTCCTCATCTTGCTTTTTCTTGATTTTAGGAGCTCGATCTTGAAACGACTGTAACTTTGTACTTTCGGATCTTTAAGTTCTGAAATTGCAATCTGCAGTAGCCCTCTACATCCTCTTTCCAATGCCACCAGTCTGATCCAAATTGGATTCTCCAAGGAAGAGTTATGCCAA
>APFE031666920.1:92398-140359 GCA_000404065.3 Pinus taeda
CCAAATCTCCCACAGTGACCTGATTATAGACTAGTTCAATAGAGCGAACTTGTACAACGTGCCACGTGTCACTGTTTCGACCTTTCGCTCTGAAAAATATATACAAGAAACCACAGTCTGTCCTCTTTCTGTACCTACTTATGAAATTTCAATCCGATGCTCAAAGAGAAAGTTATGACGATTTTCCCCAGGTCACCTGTTTGGAATGTAATTCAAGAGTCTACAAAAAGACCAACTTACTCAGATCATAGCGAAAATGTCACGATAACCTATTTGGAGCAGCGAAACCCTAGAATCCAAAATTCTACTACCAAATGTTATGAAACCAGCTCACAAAAAGATAGAAAAGATAGATTAACGCCTTAGAATTCAGCCTCTTCAAGGAGGCAACCTCCTTTACATTACATAAATGAACAATTCTTGGATGATACAAATGTCAAGACCTCCTTTCTATATATAGGAGTCTAAGGGGTCATAATATAATCAGAGCCGACATAACAATAATAATGTAAAGGCACAATAATAACAATAGTGGGCTTCTATGGGGCACAATAATAACAATATAGGGACTACAGGGGTACAACAATATAATAAGGGGGTCGTACTAATAACAATAAGGGGTTACACTAGTAGTACAGGGGACTAACACAACCTTAACATGATGTCGATCAAATGAATTACAAGAATTTTCATAAGCCACACAATCTCTTTGGTTGCTTTTGTAGTTGCCACATATTTTGCCTCTATTGTGGAATCTATTGGAACTCACTACTTGTGTGACCTCCAAGAGGTAGGCCCTGATCGAAGACTCGTAACATAGCCTAAAGTAGATACTCCATTTTTCTTATCTCCATCAAAGTCTAAATCAAAATATCCAGCCAAGTTGAAATCATCCACCTGTGTACATTTGAGTCCAAAGCCTTGAGTTCCTTTCAAGTACTCTAGAACTCTTTTTGCAACAAACCAATGTCCCTCACGAGGCTTTTGCAAAAACCTAAAAGGGAATCCAACAACAAATGAAAGATTTGGTCTGCTAGTGGTGAGATAGATAAGACTTCCTACAAGCTGCATATACTTGGCTGCATCCTAAAATTCATTTCCTCCATTAGATGTGAGCTTTAAATTTTGTTCCATTGGAGTGGGCAGAGGATTGCATATAGCCATGCTAAACTTGTTCAATAATTCTCCAATGTACTTCTTTTGATAGAGAAATATACATCTCAGTTGTTGAGTCACTTCAATGCCTAAGTAGTAATGCAAGTGTCCCAAATTTGTGATCTCAAATCCTTTCATCTATTTTTTCTTTATGGATGCAATATAGTTTTCATTGTTGCATGCCATCAACAGATCATCTATATATACAAGATAGACAATATTTTTGTCAACTTTCTTGACAAATAAAGTTGCATCATCTAGATTAAAGTGTTTGAAATTTAATTTCAAAAGATGCTTAGCTAATTTTTCATACCAAATTCTCTTAGAAAATCAGAAACGCAAAAAGACTTTCTTATGTTGACAATTGCTTGTGATATTCTTGTATCCATATTAACTTTATTTATGTTCTTTTATCTTCTTCTAATCAAGCAATCATCAAAATAAAGCATGAAGATCAATGAAACCAGATATAGGCACTTAGCCAGGGCTAAAACCCCTGTGAAGGGGAAAACTCAGTCAAACTCTTCCACTAGTAGATCCAAATCAAGATGAGACAATCCAAGACCCTTTTGACCTAAACAAAGACCTCCTCCAATCACTAAGTAATCCCTTCCTTATTGTAGACAAACTCTACCAAATTTTCCAAGTGTCAGCTCCTCAAATGCCAAATGCAGCTTCAAATCAAAATTTTGGCCTCGCAACTTCAGAATTTTGGACTTGCGAGCTACTTCAAAATTTCGGCCCTCGGATACTCGTCCAGAAACCCTAAAAGACTTTGCATGTGCGAGAAAGAGATGCCCAAAACTTTGATTTTGTCCTCCCCAACTTCTTTCTTCCTTCTCCTTTACTTCGCTCTTCCTTTTCTGCCTCTTTTACTTGTAGATCGAAATTGTTGAGTGTGTGTTTCAAATGAGTCAAATTGCCTCTATATACACTGCTTCCACATGGATGAAATCCCTCTAACTACGCCGACTTCTCGAGGATAGAGCCAACTTGGAGGAGGGAAAAAATGATGTTTTACTCAAAAATAAATTTCTTCACATGATATAAAAGCCCAAGAAGTGTCTATTACAAGATGACATGGACAAGGACTCTTGACATAAACCCTAGAAGCCTATAATGGTGACTTTGACCTAGAAATAAAATAATAAGAACATGAAACCCGTGCTTAATAAATAAATTTATTTTTCTTTCTTTTGACAAATACATTACATCATGACTCAAACATAGTTATGAAGACTGACACTAGTTACATTCTTCAATAAATTTATGGTGCTTGTTTTAGGCCATACAAAGATTTGATGAGTTTACATACTTTATGTTCTTGTCCCTTCACAACAAAACCATATGGTTGAGACATAAAAACATTTTCTTTCAGGTCTCCATTCAAGAAAGCATTTTTTACATCCATTTGATGGACTTTCCATCCATTTTGAGCTGCCAAGGCAAAGAGAGTCTGGATGGTGGCCCATTTTGTTGTGGGGGCAAAAATTTCCTCATAATCAACCCCTTCTTTTTGTGCAAACCCTTTTGCCATGAACCTTACTTTGTGTTTGTCAAGTGAGCCATTTGATTTATACTTGTTTTTGAAGACCCACTTGCAACCAATTGGTTTGGTTCCAAATGGAGGGTACAATATTGGAAAATGTAACTAGTTTCGGTCTTCATAATTATCATTATACTCGTGTCATTATGTATATCTTATGTATCAAGCAAAAGAAGAAAGAAAAATATTATTTTCAAGCATGGGTTTCATGCTTCTCTTAATTGGTCAACTAGGTTTAGCATGGTCTTCATGCTTTTAGGGTTCGTCATGAGTAAAGAAAGTCAAAAGAGTCTTTGTTATGATATAAGACCCATTTCGACAAGTTGTAACATGTAAAGGAATTTATTTTGAGTCTAGAGAGTCAAAATACGCCTCCAAGCACAAGTTGTCCCTAACTGTGAGAAGTCGGCCTAGAAGAGGTTATTTGAGCTCATGAAAGGATATAGAAGTAGATTCGACCTCATTTAACACACAATCGATTTGCGACAAGGAAGTAAGAAAAAGAAGAGCAAAGAAGTCTAAAAGCAAAGAAGAAAATCAAAGAGAAGGTAGAAGACAAAAATTTGATCTTTTTTGCCCACTGTGCAAATTTAGGGTTTTTGAAGAGTTGCAGGAGGTCGAGATTTGAAGGTCTGAGTTGCAGGAGGCCGAGATTTGCAGGTCTAAAATAAAGGGTTGAAACTCTAATTTGACCAAGTTGACTTTCGATGACCTTGTTGACTTGAGCTTGTTTGAGGAAACATTTATTAGAGGGTTGACTTGGTGCTTCGAGGAGGTCTTAGCCTTGGTCTTGGGGTCTTGGATTTCTCATTTGAACTAATCCTATAAGAAGTGAAGAGATTATTTTTGGTTTTCGCCTTGGAGGGGCTTTGCCCTGGCTTGGAGCCTTTATTTTGTGTCCACTATCTTTTATGATCTTCATAGTTAGTGCTCTTGATAATTGTTTGATGAAAAGAATCTAACTAAGAACAAAAAGAAGATAATATAGGTTCACAAGCTTCTACCAAGGATAAGGAGAATTGTTTTAATAGCCAACCTAGTAGATTCTCCAATATGGTATCAAAGCTAAGGTGAAGAAAGAGAAGGCAGCTTGAAGATAATCTTGTTCACATAAGAAGGGATTGCTTGTCAGGGGGAATCATTTGCAAAAAGACACAAGAAAGAAGAAGACCTATTGAATCAGAAGGAAGGATAAACTCTTGTTGGAGGCTCTCTAGTGCACTACATCATCTTGAAGGAAAGGAAGCATCAAAGAATCCCGAGATCATCATCCACTCTCTAAAGTCGCTTGAAGACTCTATTGTTGAAGGCATCCTAGAAGTCATCATTTTAGGGCATCTTTGAAGTCTTTTTGACAAGTACTATCTTGTGTTCCATGTCTCAATCTACAAATCAAATGGCTACATTTTGCAAGGAGAGCAACAAACTTTGTCGATCAACAAACTTTTAGCATGGAGGAAGAGGATTGATTTGGTGCTCACAAAAAATGAGGTCATGGAATATGTTATGGGTGAAGTGACTCAACCAGACAGAGAAGACTCAAGAATTAGCAAAATACAAGAAGGGAGAAGTGAGGGCACAATGGATTCTTATTGAATCCATAAAAGATCATCGCATTCCCTTTGTTGTTGATTTGAAGTCATCTAAAGCAATCTATGATAAGTTGGTGAAGTTGTACTCTATAAGTACATCAAGTCATAAGATATCCTTGAGGAATCAACCATATAGAATAAATGTCAAAGGATGACGACATGGCCACTTATCTTATGAAAATATCACAAATAAGGGACGAGTTGCAAGGGCGTGGGTAAGTCGTTTCTTATTCAAAAATACTACTTGTGTACTACATGCTTTGCCACCACAATGGAGCAATTTTGCAACTAGTGTCTACTCATGAAAGAATACTACTAATTTTGATGAACTATGGGCTCGATGTGTCTGAGAAGAAACAAGGTTGAAGGCAAAGGATGACACCGAATCAAATGAGGAGTCTTAAGCCTTTATTGTAAAATCCATGAAGAAGAAGAAAGGAAAGTTTGAAAAGTCTAAAGGAAAACCAGATATGTCCAAGATTCAATGTTTTGGATACAATGAGTATGGACATTTTAAGAGGGATTGTCCAAATAAGAAGAACAACAAAAGAAAGAAAGGGAGTGAAGCTCACATAGCTAAAGAAAAGGGAGAATTGGAGAAGAAGTAGGAAGGAGAAGATCCTAAAGATATCTACTAATAGAGGAAGCTCCATCTCTATCAGGTTCATTTGCAATTTGTCTTTCTTTTATTAGAAAATAGAAAGTAGAGTAGCTTGCATCGTTGCATTCTTTAGAAGAGTTTTGGTTTTTGTAAAGCATGGCATCATAGAAAGAAGCATATGATAGTAGAAGAATTAGAGTCTACAAAATCAAGTTGCTTTGGAAGGAATCATCTAGCTTACGAGAATGAGGAGAGTGACCATATTGCACATTATAGTTCATCCAAGCAGATTCTAACATAATGTTAGAAGTAGTCATCTTGCAAAGAAGGATCATCAAGATCCTCCAATAGTAACCATCATTTAGGAAGATTCTTGGAAGAATCATTATGACTAGAATGTATTCCATCTTTTTTCTCTTAAAGGAAAGCTTTTCTTCAATAAGTTTGGAACCAAGCTTATTCAAAGAAAGTAAGGCTAGATGGTTGTATGTGTTGAAATATGTAACTAGGTTCAGTCTTCAAAATAACATATGTTAATGTTGATTTTATGTATTCAATGAGAAGAGAAAAATAAATATATTATTATTTTTCTTGAGACATGGGTTTCATGCTCAACGGAAATTTATTTTAGGTCAAGCTCCCATTGAGAGCTTCTAGGATTTGTCATTCAGTCTGTAAAAGTCAAAAGAGTCATTGTCATGTATGAGTAACCCTTCTTGGGCATGTTACATATTGTAAGAAGAATTATTTCAGTCAAAGTAAAAGTCAAATGCCCCTCCAAGACCTTGTAGTATCAAGTCGGCCTACAAAGGAGCAGTCGGCCTCTCTAGAAGGTGAAGTCAGCCTATTTGAGGGCTCAAGAAAGACTATATAAAGAGGAACTCGGCCTCACTCAAGACACACTCACTCAAGCATATAGAGGAGTTCGATCAAGGAAGATAAGGAAGCCTAATCAAGGAGAAGCAAGAGAAAGGAAGATCGAAGCAATTATAGGTCTATTTTGGGTCCTTCTCCAGAGGTGCTAAGTGTTAGGGCATCATTTCTGCAGCAGTGAGCACAAAGTTGCAATGACCTTCAAGAGCTATATTTTGGGCTAAGAAAGGTCTCTCCAACAAGCCAATTAGAGCGAAGAAGAATAAAGGGAAATCCGTCCATCTTAAAGCCTCTTATGTAACCTAAGGTTTCTGCAAAACAAGTTGTAATTGCAAATCTGCAACAGCTAACTAAAATTCTAAGTTAAGGGGTCGAAATCTGAAGCAGTGAATAAGTTTGACAAACGTTGACTTCAAGGAAGAGAAGCTCATCAAGGAGAAACTTTGACTTGGTCTTGGAGGGGTTTTGGTCAAGGGTCTAGGTCTTGGAATTCGTCAACTGAAGATTATATAAAAAGAAGAATTAGGTGGGTTTTCCTCTCATGATTGGAGAGGTTTTGGCCCTGGCTGATCGCCTATATCTCGTGTCCATTGTCTCGTTGTTCTTTATTGTTTTTGGTAGTTGTGTGATCAAGAGAACACATAATAATAAGCAAGAAGTAAATGAAGTAAAATAAAAAATACATCACAAACAATTATCAAGCTAAGAGAAATCATCTCATCTCACTACCCTAGATTTCTCAATAGTATGGAAGCAGAGGTATGCATGTATTTAAGTAACTCTTCTCTAAGGTAGGGTTCATATCTACAAGAATCTTGCAAAAGGAGTTTGTTATAAAAATGTGCTCACTAAGCTTTCCATATGGTTACTCAATGCTTGGAAGAAGAAGTTTGGTTGGCATACTTTAGAAAGGTTAAGGATCAAGACTCTTCCACAAGATGACATGACTTAGACATGATGATATTGATCAACATTGGATACGGTCCCCTAAGAAAGAAAGAGAGTTGATAGTGACAACTCCAAGGAAGAAGAAATTATAGCTTACAGGTCAGTTTGTTCCATGGACACTTTAATTACAAGTGATTAGCATGGAGAAGGATATTTGGTAAAAGAAGAAGATAGACCATGTGAAAGGATGTTGATCTCAGAAGGAAGCAGAATCCAAAGAAGCCATCATATTGAGGTAATTTTGATATTGATGTTGGTTATCTGGTCAATATATGTTTTTTTACCTGGAAGAAAATTGCATAATGGCAGTTGACGCAAGTATATCTACAACTATTTGTTTTGAACTCAATTCAATGAATACATGGATTAATGGATGATTTTGGTAATCCTTGAAGGATTGTATGGTCAAAGCGTTTACATCATCTTGGAATCAAGAGGTAGCAATACAAAGAGACAACCCGATGTTCATGATGATCACTTTCATGTCTAAAGGGGAGCAATGACCAAGCTCTATTTTGATTGGGCTAAATATAATGCCTTTGTTGATGATGACTAGAGGAAAGTGAATTGAAAGGTTGATGGCCCGAATCCTGTCACAATTTGGCTCCAATACATTCAAGAAGATGAGAGCTCAATTTCATGAAGATACAAAATAGAGGAACGATGTAGCTACTTGAAGATCTCCATGAAGGACAAGTAGTTGATGTATTGATGAAGACACACTAGAAAGCTTCCCAATTGAAAAGAAGTATAAGCATATCCTCTATGTTTTAGAGGGAGTAAGAAGTCTCCTTAAATATTTGAGGAGCAAGTATCTATTCCCCAATCAAGAGGGAATGAGGATTTCTTCTCTAGTTTGAGAGGGAATGATGTTAAAGACATCGTATTCTCCATGTGTCATGCACTAAACCAGGACTAACAAACATAAGTATTAGTGAAGGCACTAAGAGGGAGAATTGAGGATCAGATAAGCATCTAAGATTAATACTCCTTAAGGATATAGAATCCAAGATCGGAAGTTGTTGTCTTGTTAGCCGACATTCTTTGAGGATTAAACGAATATCCAAGACAAGAGTGGTCGAAAAGGACCAATGTTCTTTGAGGATTGGAAATCCAAGATAAGAATAGTCCTAAAAGAACATACCTAGTGAACATCTGAATGGAGTATGTACCTTTAAGAGGTAGTGTGGGGTCTCACATAAAACCTCCCAGCATTATGCTCTGATATAAATAGAGCTTGTCAAGTTAAGGCCTTACTAAGTTGACAATGTTGGTTATGATGTTGATGCTTAAAGATGGCTTATCAATCCGACTCTTTTCATGAGAACTCTTCAATTTGAGAAAATCTTTGTACTGGTGGCACAATTATGAATACCTCCCTAGTTAAGAGGGAGTGTTGGAAAATATAACTAGTTTTGGTCTTCATAATTCTCATTATACTCATGTCATGTATATCTTATGTATCAAGCAAAAGAAGAAAGAAAATTATTATTTTCAAGCATGGGTTTCATGCTTCTCTTGATTGGTCGACTAGGTTAAGCATGTTCTTCATGCTTCTTCTAGAAAGAATTTATTGAGTCTAGAAAGTCAAAATAAGCCTCCAAGCAAAAGTTGGCCCTAATTGTGAGAAGTCTGCCTAGAAGATGTTATTCGGCCTCATGAAAGGCATATATATAGAAGCAAATTCGACCTCATTAGACACGCATTCGATTTGCAAGAAGCAAGAAAAAGAAGAGCGAAGAAGTCTAGAAGCAAATAAGAAAGTCAAAGAGAAGGTAGAAGACAGAAACTTGATCTTTTCTATCCACATGTGCGAAATTAGGGTTTCTAAAGAGTTCCACGCAGCTGAGAATTGCATGTCTGAGTTGCAAGAGGCCGAGAATCACATGTCCGAACTTGCAAGTCTGAAATAAAGGGTTGAAACTCTAATTTGACCAAGTTTGAATTTCGATGACCTTGTTGACTTGAGCTTATTTGAGGAAGCATTTATTAGAGGGTTAACGTGGTGCTTGGAGGAGATCTTCGCTTTGGTCTTGGGGTGTTGGATTTCTCATCTGAACTAATTCTATAAGAAGAGGAGATTATTTTTGGGTCTTCCCCTTGGAGGGGTTTTGCCCTAGCTTGGAGCCTATATTTTGTGTCCACTGTCTTTTATGATCTTCATGGTTTATGCTCTCTTGACAATTGTTTGATGAAAAGAATCTAAGAACAATAAGAAGATGATATAAGTTCGCAAGCCTTTATCAAGGATAAGGAGAATTGTTTTAATAATTGCCCTAGTAGATTCTCCAACATTCACCACCTTCCAAGTTCCATTCTTTATGAGAGCATCATACTCTTTTTACATTGCTTCTTTCCCTTCATCATGAGAAGCAACTTCTTTAAAGGAAGTTGGTTCAAAATCAGTAGACAAATCATCCATATCATCAATTGAATTAGAATCATCTACAACACCTCCATTTTGTCTAATGGAACTTCTAGTTCTATCTTTCCAACTTCATCAGGATGAACACTTTCAAGTGTTTTAGCGAGCCATTTTGGAGGACCTTTTTGAGATGGTTCGAGCTACTTTGTTGACTGAGATGGGGTTGCATCAAGATTTAGCCTTCCAATCCTCTCAATCACATCACTCAAATTGTCTTCTTGATCTCAAGAAGTGGTTGGAACTTCATGAGGGGGTGAGAGTGCTTCAAAAGGAGATTTCATAGATTGATCCAAAATAAGGATCGCCCTTCAAGATGTGGAATCTCATTATGCAATTCTTGAAAAGTTTTTTCATGATTGAATTTGTCCAAACAATCAAGTTGTCGCTCAACAATATTGTTAGTCTTGGAAGATTCAAGAAAAATCACATCTCTAGATAGTATAAACTTCTTATCTACCTCATTGTAGAGACGATATGCTTTGGAGGTATCAGAATACCCAAAGAAAATATACTTTCAACTCTTTGCACCAAGTTGGTTTCTTTGTTCCTTAGGAATCAAGGCAGAGCAATTGGAACCAAAGGTCATGAGATGCCTTACCGAAGGAAAGTGGCCACACCGCATTTCATAAGGAGTCTTGCTTCTGAGAACATGAGATGGACATCCATTTTTAATTTATAATGCACGTAGAACTACATCAACCCTGAACATCAACATTACATTTTTAAAAATGACATTGAACGAACCATATTTAAGATTATATTGTTCATTCTTTCAACTACACCATTTCGAAGTTCTTTTGTCCAATAATGTTTACCTTTTAAGGTTCTAACCCCAACATTTAGAAATACAAAGTGATGCAATGAATGGTGATGCAATAATATTTTCTTGCAACAATCATATTTACTTCTAAGTTAACAAACACAATTATGCTTAACATGATCACATATACTTTCGAGCAACAGATCCCCCTAGAAATATAGGTTAGAGATATGTTTTGGCATTTATAGATATCAATAGGGTCTGTTGTTATTCAAATAAAATTATTGTTTGGGAGGCATACACGCAGATACACCTGAGACTTTAGAAGGCTATTCATTAAGCTTAAGGCTCACCTTGTTGGAGGTCTAGGCACCCATTCAAGTAGGACTACCTCAGAGAAACCAGAACACGAACATCACTTCCATGTACCTTGAATAACATTGAAACCCCCCTAAGTCTCCTAAAACCAGCCTTTCACCCACTTGATTGTTATAGTGCACCATAAACAACATTCGAGAAAATTACCTTCTCGTATGCGCCCCATCTTGCTACATTTGAGGGCTATAGCACCACGCATACCTTTTCTATAAGCCATTTCTTGTCCAAAAGGTCGTAAAAAATGATCTGAGTTATTTGGTCAGCATTATAACATTTTTATTGTTGGATTGAATTAATATATTATGGATGCATCTTGCACCGTAAAAATCATATGGTTCACATGTTCTAAACACTACACAAAATTGCACTAATAATTGTTTGAAGAATCAACATTGGGTCATATCCTTCCAAATAAGTTAACATCTAATCAAGTCATACTCACTCATATTAGACAATAGGCTTGGGATTAAGGATAGGTAATCCCCTCTTTGGATAGGAAACCATCCCTAAACCTAGAAGAGAGTGGCAAGGTTGTTGAGGTGACAGTGGGTAGCTTGCATGATAGTTTCCTTAGGTTTTCACTTTGCAGAGGTTAGGACTTTTCATGTAGGGAGAATCCAAGAGATAACAAACAAATTAGATTGTGTGGATAGTGGCAAAGTTGTTGAGGTGACAATGGGTAGCTTGCCTGATAGTTTACTTGGGTTTTCCACTTGCAGTGGTTAGGACTTTTCATGTAGGGAGAATCTAAGAGAATAGGGAAATTAGAGTATGTGTGGACTTCATGGCAACAAGATCTCTTTGAAGGACTACTATGCCCTACCAAAAATGGATTACTCCTTTCTAGATGGAAAAACACAAATTCATAGTACTTTGATCATATGACGACTTTTTCCAAGATAACAACTTATCATCATGATCACCTCAAGAGGGTTTTTGGCATGACATTATTATTTGACATGATTATTGAAAAGTTATTAGAGAACCTTATTTCAAAGGCAGGGGTCAAAATAAATTGAGGAAGAGTTGAAGCAACAAAAGTAATAGTTCTTCCTAGGCATTAAACAATTTTCCACTCACTTTTGGGAATGACTAATTGCTTGAAGAGATTCACCCAAAATTTCACCATAATAGCCAAGGAAATCACCAACATGTTGAAGAAAGGGAATGAAATCAGAGGAAGCAAACAAGCAAGAATGGCATTTGAAGGCATCAAAGAGTCCCTAGAGCAAGCTTTAGTATTGGTATCCCTTGACTACAACAAGAATTTCCTCACCTTCTCATTTTCATCTCAACATACCATGGTTTTTGTGCTCTTGCAAAAGAATGGTCATGGTTTTGATCCACCTATAGTGTATTCAACACAGCAACTAGGGATGCTAAGCTAAAATCATATCCCCTAGTAAAATTTCTCAATGTTTTTTCAGACTATGTCCCTCCACTACAAAATAATAACATATGTCCATCATACAATAAAGGAATCTTGTGCCAACGTGATTATGATGGTAAAAGGGGCAAATGGATGGCCAATATCCAAGAGTATCCAATGGACATCAAGCCTACCAAGTTGGAGAAAGGACGAGTCTTGGCAAAACTCATGGTAGAGACCAAATTTACAAGAAGTGTAATTCAATCATAGTGGTGCATTGTCAAATTGTATCATGGAAATCATATCCCCTAGTAAAATTTCTCAAAGTTTTCAGAGACTGTGTCCTCCAGTACAAAATAATAACATATGTTCATCATGCAGTAAAGGAAATCTTGTGCCAGCGTGATTATGATGGTAAGAGGAGCAAATGGATAGCCAATATCCAAAACTATCACATGGACATCAAGCCTACCAAGTTGGAGAAAGGACAAGGCTTGGCAAGCCTCATGGTAGAGACCAATTTACAATAAGTGTAAAATCAATCATAATGGTGTATTTGTTAAAATTGTATCATGGATAAAGAAATAGATAATTGATGAAAGGCACAGAGAGTGAGTGGGGGTTGCTATGCAGATAGGCCAATAGCCCACAAGATCCTAATGTCTGGTTACTGGCTATATGAGCTAGAATCAAGGATAAATATGATGCATGTATGTCCTTGTTCTAGAATCAAAGAAATGTTCGATGGGCCAGACCTGCAAAAGTTTGGAAATGAGTTTCATTGCAATGACTATTTTTCCCTTTAATCATATGAGACACGTGTACATGAGGTTTCAAATCTTTAGGAAGAGAAGTGTGATAAAGTTATTCAAGACCTTATTGCAACACTTCAAAAAAAATATTGATAACGAACATTCTATTGAAGACTATGCACAATCCATCTTGATCTGAAAGAAACATCTTGGGATGATGATGTACATTTGCATAAGGGAATTAATGTAGCCATCATCATGGATTCCATCAAGTACAATGGCTCGATAGGCTACATTCCTTTTCAAAATTATGAATTCAATGATGAATCCCTTCATGATTTCAAGAGGATAGATTTTGTATAGAAATCCTTGAAGGATGAGGAAATTGTAAGTGCTTTTATAGCTTATGTGACAAACAACATCGAAACCAAGAGGTTAATGATGTGGACATTCTTTTGTGATTGGGAGACATAAAGGGAATGTAAATTTTTAATTTATCCATACATATCCCAAATATGACACACATAGTGAGAGCATGAAGGAGGGAAGTATGAATTTGCACTTTCTATTTCCAAACTAAATATGCTTACTACCCATCCACCTACCTAACCTCCCCTCTCATTCTTACTCCACACGTCTCCATTTTTCACCCCTTTAGCTGCCCTCCTTTGTCACACATTAAACCCCTCCCTCTTATCCCTAATCTCCATATTCTCTACACCCACACTCCACCGCCCTCTTTTGTCACCATCAACCCATTCCTCCTCCTCGTCCCTATACTCTCTGGCTTCTCCTAGCATCCTCATGCCTACCCATATCCACCAAACCCCGCAAAGCCTCTCTGGCCCATGAAAATTGTGTTGGGAATCATGATTGTTGCTAGGCCAAAACTTGCAGGTGTTAGTCAATAATCACATCACCAAAGATAAGTGGATCCACGAGGTGCTTAGTCCACGTCACGAAACACTTGGGGAGCATTGGTTTATCAAATGTCTGACATTCTCCCCCCAACACGAGTTGAGTGTGTATCGAACTTGTGACCTACGCTCTGATACCACTTATTGGGAATCACGATTGTCAGTAGACCAAAACCTACATGTGTTAGACAATGATCACAACACCAAAGATAAGGATCCAAGAGAGGAAGTTAGTCCATGTCGTGAAACACAAGGGGGGAATTGGTTTATCCAATGTCCAACGAATTGTAATTCCTCATGAGAATTCAAATGATTCGTTGTCCATAAATGGACCCCTCTACAAATGTATAGTGACTCGATAAGTCAAAAGGCTTAATGGAAAACAATTTAGCTCTACAAGTCCCCCAATAGGCTCAATATATGGACAAGATATTATCAAGAAAATGGAACAGATGGATCCGATGAATTATAAATTACAAAGTTTGACTCCCACACCAATTGATTATCAAATTTAGAATCCAAAAAATTTCTTTTGAAATGTGCACTCATTAGAAAGCTCAAAGCAATCATTTAGGGTTCCCCTCCTCTAGGTTGGACGCACAACGCATGCCCTAAATGATGAGTCGTTGAGGGCACAAGGGGTTTCGGAGATTATAGTTGGGTATTGGAATTGTGACAAGACGTTTTAGTCGTCCCCCAAAGTAGTCTTTGACGCACTCAAACATTTGAATATTCTCTTAGTGACCTAGCCTCATGCAAGGTTCATCAAGACTATCTCCAATATCCAACATGTCACTAATTATCACCCTCCATACACGAGACCAGGTGTTCAATAGGTGTAGCTTGTCTTTATTGAAATTTTCTTCAACGCAGAGTTATAGTGGTCGCCTAAGATGAATTTTCCAAATTCATTTGGGTCCAAGTTATTAGTGCATCCCCTGTTGAAATTTGGTACCGGAGGACAGGGGGTTCCCTTAGGCTTTGATCTTTGGCCTAGGGAAAAGTGTCCAAAAGATTTTAATTTTTCTCCTAAAGTGACTTTATAATTTTTATAAAGTTAAAATCTAATTTAAAAGTGACTTTAAGTGATAAAGTTACTAAGTCTAATTTTAAAGTGACTTTTATAAAGTCAATGAAAAATTAGAAAGGAAAAGTGACTTTGGAAATAAATGACTAAGTGGGTCTTTATTAAAGTGGGTGAATTAAAAAATAGAAAGTGAGATTTAAATGTGCATTTAATCTCAGCCATTGATCTAAATCTATTTCAGCCATTGGATTTAGAGATCACCCAAAAGTCACTTGGATCACCCAAAAGTCACTTGGAGTTATATTAAGGGAGGAAAAGGAGGAAAAGATCACATTCGATTCAATTCTTTCATGAGCAGATTGGGAGAAGGAGAGCAAGAGAGCAAGGGAGATTTCTGGACAAGAAGGAGAAAAAGGCAGCAGTTTGGCACACATACCAAGCAGCTCTTCAGCAAAATCAGAATAACAAAAAGAACAAGCAATACAGCTGAAAGAACCAGCAATAAAAGGCAGATTTTTTGAGCAAAGAGCAAAAGGCAAATTTGTTTTGCACAGTTACTGGGCAGCATTGTGTTGCTGTTTGGAAATTTCTGGTGGGCTGTGAGGCTCAGAAATCAAGATAAGTTGGAAATTTGTTTGCTGATTTTTGCTGATTTTCGTTGAAATTTCTAACTGTAAAAAGGCATTTTCCAGAAATAAAGAAGAGCTCTCAAACTGGTTTTCCCCAAGAGTTGTAGGGGGTTTTTCCAGGGTCACGTTGACCAAAAATATCAGTGTTTTAAAGTGTTTTAATGGCTGTTTATTATCGCTGATTTTTATTTCTGCAATTTCCAGCATTCTGTAAATTTTCCAGAATTTGTGTTTTCAGCAAATTTATTTTTTCCAACTTGTTGAATGTATGTTTATGGGAAAGGGCATTTAACTACATGGGAGAAATAAGGAGAAACTGAAAACCGAGGTGGGAAAACAGAAATTTTAACATCCCCCATTCCTCAAGATATTTATTTTGTGGTTTGTTGTTTCCCACCTTCCTTTTCAGTCTTCGACCTTCACAAAGATTCATATTAAGACCCATACCAAGAGCTGTATCATTGTATGTTAACATAATCCATTACGTTGTGCTCAAGGAGGTCATTCTACTAGGGGACTATAAATTCCGTACCAAGGTCCAAAAAATTCCCCTACATAGTAATCAAAGGATTGCTCTATGCCTCCAAGAGATCGAGTCGACTTCTATTTTCACAAGTTATCAAATGATACTAGGAGACTCTTCTCTTGCATGACAAACACCTCTAGCATCTCAATAATTCCTATAACTTGGTGAGCCTAAATAGTATCCCTTATTTCCTAACTCCAATAATTTCAAGTGTTACCCTCATATAAGGGGAGCCACCATGATAGACTACATCCTAGCCAATTAATTTCTAGGCCATCAAGTCAACCTCCCCCCAATATGAACGTCTTTCCTTAGTTGAACATCTTTCCTTAGCTAATTGTTGTTCCTTGGCTATTTATTAAATGATACTATGGGACTCCTTTCAATGCATGACAAACACCTCATAGGTCTCAATAATTTTTGTGACGTGGTGAAACTGAATGGTATCCCTTATTTCCCAACTCCAATAATTTCAAGTGTTTCCCTCATATCAAGGGAGCCATTGTGGTAGACTACATCCTAGCCAAACAATTTTTAGGCCCTCAGGTCAACCTCCTCCAATAATGATTGTCTTTCCTTAGCAATTCAAGAAGTGGGCCTTAGTTCTTACCCTCACACCACCAACATCCCATCTTGCTCCTTTAAGCCAAATTTTATCCCACGAACAAGTGGTCCGATAAAGAGTGCAAAAAAACCTACCATAAGTATCTTCATTTCACTTTCTTTCATAGGCCCACCTTCCACACACCCATAAAAGATCTTACTAATTCTTCCTCCATAGTAAGAAACACCTCTTCATGGCACAAAGGAGGCATGAATGAATTATGTGCACTTCACTCTGCCACTCCCTGAAAACCTTTTGGGGCACCATTTTCCCCTATCACTCCAACTTACCCACGGATCTTGACCCGCAATCCATGTTCACTCACACCATTGTCCTTTACGATGTCCTTAGACAACCCCACTTCTCTCAATCACCTACCCCCCATAGCCCTCTTGCCACGCATTCTATTATAATACATGTGTTATATTATAATACAGATTTTAGGAAATCAATCTAGGAGATGAACAAGGTTATTCCTACAACATACCATCCACCCAATTCATGCATCAAGCTCCAATTGCAAAGCCAAACAATTACAAGACATGGTGACACACATTCGCCAAGCTCTATGCCACTGCTCTTTATTTGCAACCATCTAAACAGTCCAAGAGAAGAGACCTTTGGGGTAGGGGGCAGGCAAGATTCAAACAAAAGTATTAAATAATGGATCATATCCTCACCCTATAGACCATTATTGAGGAGACAAGACACTGTCCTTTGAAATTCCTCGACTATTTTGTAGACTTTTGAAAAAACCTTAGACTCAGTTCCAAAGGATATTATGTTCCAGAGGCTCAAAGGCATTGGTATCTCAATAATTATCATCATCGCTATTATGCACCTCTATGAGATCATCCTTGGTCACCTTTATATGGCACATGGGTTCTCAAACTTCATCACAAGGACCATTATGGTGAAGCATGTGTGCACCCTCACTTACCTTATTTAGGATGTAGATAGACCCAACTAGAGTCATTATAGGCTCTAACACAAGCACATCCAACTAGGCAATAGTTTCCTCATCCACCATGTCCTAAACTCCTTACTCCTTTTCACTAACGACGTGATCCTTTTTGCCTCCACACTTGAGGGTCTACACAAATTGTTGTTTGCTCTTTTGAGTTTTCACGACCTTCAAGAATTGCCAATCAACTTTGGGAAAACCAAGATTATGATATCAAATGGTTGAAGAAGACACTTCCAAATTATCACTTCTACTATAGGAAGGAGGAGGTCGAGGATCCCTCCTCCTTATAGAAAGATAGTGTTTCTAGCAACACTTCCAAGACATCTCGTCTAAATTAACCCTGATGAACTCAATCATCAAACCCACAACTTCATATGGTTCAAAGGTGTGGGGCACTGGCATGTTTAAATCAGATCGGGCCCACATATCGAGAAAGTTAAGACCCTTTTGCTTCACCATATTATCATATGCAAGAGGATGGTTCCCTAGCCTATCGTTCATGTAGAATTTGTGGCACACCCCTTCTAAATTGAGACCATTTTCAAACTACTAGAATTGTTACAACATCTTCAGAGATTTGCTAACTTGGCAAGCAACAAGGACTAATATCCATGTCTTACTTGCCACTCTTCAAGGCCACTGTCCAATCCCTCTCACACCCCATATGCAAGGGGATAGTTCCTCAGCCTATAGTTTGTACCACACCCCTTCTAGATTGAGACCATCTTCAAACTAGTAGAGTTGTTAAATCATCTTTAGAGATTTGTTAACTTGGCAACCAATAGGGACTAATATCCATATCATTACCTACCACACTTCAAAGACCATTGGAGAAGAAATTAGAAATTTCTCATGGCAAGAGGCTTAAGGAAGCTTAGTAGGTAAAGTATGTCTTATTCACTTTAGAATCTAGATTCGAGAACATATAATTATGTGTATTAAATCCTATTTTGTAAACATTATATAATTATGCTCTGTCCAATAATGCTGATATCAATGGATCTTGATTCTTGTATATGACTTTGCAAAGCACTATATTTTTTTCAATTTGGTTTTGAAAATAATTATCTTTGCTTAGGACTACAAAATGTTGGTTTGTAATGGGAGATAAATTACAACAGTGTGGGGTAGATAAAAAAAAATAGAAGGGGCTGCTACATTATATAAGGTCAATCTTAGGACAGGGCAAGGATATGAAAGAGGTGCAAACGGAAGATTTATATAGAGCAACACTAGAGAAAGTGTGGGATCTAAACAAATATTCACAATGCAACAAAGGACAAGAGGGGGGGCAAGAGAACAAAGAATAAAGAGAGCAGGAAATGGATAGTTGGAGAAGGCCATCCACTATGCTAAGTGCTAAAACAGCAAACAAAAGCCAAGGAATTTACAGTTATGAATCATGGTTTCCAACTCATATATTCATATATAATTTAATTAATGGATATCCTACAAGGTATAATATTCTACAAGATGAGTTTGTGGCATGCCCCTTCTAAATTGAGACCATTTTCAGACTAGTAAAGTTGTTACATCATTATCGGAGATTTGCTAACTTGGGAACCAACAAGAACTAATACCCAAATCTTACCTACCACTCTTCAAGGTCACCACCCAATCCCCCCGACCCCCCCCCACCCCATATGCAAGAGGCCAGTTCCCCACCCTATTGTTCAAGCAAAGTTTGTGACACACCCCTTCTAGATTAAGACCATCTTAAGACTAGTAGAGTTGTTAAATCATCTTTGGAGACTTCCTAACTTTGGCAAACGATAGGGACTAATATCCATATCTTTACCTACCACACTTCAAAGGCCATATGAGAAGAAATTGGAAATTTCAAGTGACAAGAGGCTTACGAGAAATTAATAGATCATAAAATAAAAGGGGCTACTACAATATATAAGGACAATCTCAGGCTATGGCAAGGATACAAAAGAGGTGCAAACGAAAGATTTATATAGAGCAGCCACTTGAGAAAGTGCAAGATATTCACCAAATATTCAAAATGCAAAGGATGAGTGGGGGACAAGAGAACAAATAACAAAGAGGGCAGGAAATGGATAGTTGGAGACACCCACCCACTATGCTAAGTGCTAAAACAACAAACAAAAGCCAAGTAATCTAGAGTTATGAATCATGGGTTCCAACTCAAATATTCATATATAATTTAAGAAATGGATATTCTACAAGTAGAGTTCATGGCACACGCCTTCTAGATTGAGACCATTTTCAGACTAGTAGAGTTGTTACATCATCTTCAAAGACTTGCTATCTTGGCAACCAACAGGGACTAGTATCCAAATCCTACCTACCACTCTTCAAGGCCACCGTCAAATTCCCCACCCCATATGCAAGAGGACAGATCCCCATCCTATCATTCAGGCAAAGTTTGTAGCATGCCACTTGTAGATTGGGACAATCTTCAGACTAGTAGAGTTGTTACATCATCTTTGGAGATTTGCTATCATTGGCAACCAATAGGGACTAATATCCATATCTTTACCTACCACTCTTTAAAGGCTATGGGAGAAGAACTTGGAAATTGCATGTAGCAAGAGGCTTACAGAAGCTTAGTAGATCATATAATTATGTCTTGTTCAGTTTAGAATCTAGATTCAAGAACATATAATTATGTCTTTATTAGGGCCTACTTTGTAACCATTATATAGCTATGCTCTGTCCAATAATGCTGATATCAATGGATCTTGATTCCTGTATATGACTCTACAAAACATTTTATTTTTTCAATTTGGTTCTGAAAGTAATTATCTTTGCTTAGGACAGCAAAATGTTGGTTCATAAGGGGGAGATAAATTACATTAGTGTGGGGTAGATAAAAAATATAAGAGGCTACTACGGTATATAAGGTCAATCTCAGGTTAGGACAAGTCTATGAAAGAGTTGCAAACAGAAGATTATATAAAGCAGCACTTGAGAAATTGCAGGATCTTCACCAGATGAAAGGACAAGAAGGGGGTCAAAGAACAAAGAGGACAGGAAATAGACAGTTAGAGAAGACCACCCACTATGTTGAGTGCTAAAACAGCAAACAAAAGCCAGGGAATTTAGAGTTATGAAACATAGGACCCAACTCAAATATTCATATAATTTAAGATATGGAGTTTTTACAAGGTATGAATTGGGTCCACTGCATGGACTTCTACTGTTTGCAACTATCTCATGTACAAAATGTTAATGCTTAAACAGCCCCATAAGCATGCACTTTAGCATAAATGTTTTGAATCTGCATTTTATTACAGTACAGGTTAGGTGTACTGACCATGAAGATGATCTTCCAAAGATCCCATAGGCATATACTCATAGACAAGAAGTCGTTGATCACCATCGGCGCAATAACCTATCAAGTTTACTAAATTAGGATGGTGTAGAAGACTAAGCATGAGCACTTCCACAAGAAATTCCCTGTTTCCTTGGAGTCCATTTCTGTCTAGCTGCTTAACTGCAACAACCTGCCACCACAAAAAGCCCAGCAGAAAGAAAAATTTTCTAAGCCTTGCCTTCAGCTGAAACACAAAAAGAAAACTAGAAGGTGCATGTCGCCTATGCAAATATCATGAGGAGTAACTTGCCTGCCCTGTACTCTCTAAACGCCCCTTGTACACTCGGCCAAAGCCACCTTCACCTAAAAGGCATTCATGTCTGAAGTTCTTCGTAGCTGCAGCAAGCTCACGAAAAGTAAAAGTTTGAGCAGCTATATGTGGAGATCCTTCTTTAGGAGTCTCCTTCTTGCTATCAGAATTTTTTGACTTGTGCTTTTCTGCATTCAGCATAAGAAAGAATATAAACAAGTTCAGTGCATTGTGGTCATGCCCATTTTTGGTATCATATCTATTCAAATGCACAAGTAGTCTATCCGTATGCAAAATTAATTCATGTAATTAAGGGTGGCAGCTATACAGAACGAAATGTATCATCTACTTATGACATTAAACTCCTTCCAATAAGAGAACTCTAGTCTGCAGAGACCATTTTGACACATAAGAAAGGGTCAAAATGCTAAAAGAATGCTACAAGGGAAAGATCCAGATTTTAACACACAAGCACCATATAAATTGAAGCTTGGACACACAGCCCCTTCATATTTTTTAACTATAACCATTAATGTTAGAAGAATGCACAGGAAAGTTACAAAGGCAAGTCTACTTTTTGGAGCAACTGAATGCACTATAATCCATCATACTAAAAAAATCAATCTGATGACAACGAAACTGCATTCCCCATTTTCCAGATCTCAAATGTTTCAAAAGTCAACAATAATGTTTTCTGGCCATATCAATCTGATTTTTTTATTTCTTGTCAAAAAGAGAAGCAAGAAGTTTTGTTTAATTTCCATATATATTTTAAACAAATTCGTGTAACTATTATCTTTTTCCTACAATTAATGAATCACAAACCTGAAGTGTGCATTTGTTTAATTCATTTATTTGAATCTCTCTCTGCAAGAAACTGAGCCTCAAATCAAGGGATGGGGAAGACCATGCAACAACAGTGATTCCCCAAAAACTCACAACAGCGACGTAATCTTTTGTCTAGATGATCCTATTGTTAAATTTTTTGTATCAAATGTATTATGTGATTGTGTTCATAATTTTTGGAGTCTTGGTCATTTCTAACTTGTAATCTTGGCACTTTGCTACATTTTGCTATATTTGATAATTAGAAAAGGTTTGCCTTAAATTTTGAAATTTTAATAACCTCAAAGAGAGTACCTACGCTAGTTGCTTTTATAACCCTTTTTGTCTCTTTAAATATGTTCAAACTTCATACACAAATATTGATTTTTTTTAGCACTCATAAGAAACATTTTTAAAAAAATTGCAACTGCTCTAGCATTTGCTGTTTTGTGTATTTCAAAATAGGAAATTTCAGAGATGCTTTCCGTGGTACTGCTATCAGACCTCATTCCAACTACGGCCAACATTTTAAAAATATCACAGGTATTGTCAAGACTCAAAATCTCCTAATACCCAGGCAAATAAAAGTTAAGATCCATCTAAACTCATATCTATTAAAGACTTAGGTGTAAGATTGATCTATGCTAGTTTATTTTATTTATTTATTTTCAATAGCCTTTTTTACCGTCTCTTTACCTAAACTGTGATGTCATTCTTTTCCTTCTTACTTAAATAGCGTTGCATACTTTTACATGACACATCCCTTCAACCCCGGGAGATAAGAATCTCAGTGCAATTATTCACTTCTCATTACAACTATTAGCGCGCAGCTCTTCCACCCAGGGCTGAAAGAGCACATTAAATCGCTTCCCTTGGTGCAAAAAAAATAAATTGCATACAGTTGAAGCCTATGTTGTGCATATATAATAAAGGTTGTTTTCCATCGCATGTCAATCATCTAACGTGTAATTAAAAATGAAGGTGCAGATTATCCCTACCAAGTAAAACCAATTAAGATAAAATATAAACAAAACACCAGAAGATAAAAAGTAAGAGATTCATTTTTAACGGCCAGACTTGATTAACATGTATATTCGAAAATAAAGATATAAATTACCCCAAAAAATTAATATCTAGCATTTTTATCGCATTCAATACCAAATTTAACAAAATTCTAAAGTAAGATATTCTGTAAATTACCCCCAAAATGAATAAATATCTCGCATTTCTATCGCGTTAATTTAACAAAATTTGGAAGTAAGATATTCAAACTAAAGCTATAAATTACCCCCAAAAAATAAAATCTCACATTTTTATCGCATTCAATGCCAAATTTAACAAAAATTGGAAGCAAGATATTCATTTTTCATGGCAATCTGATTCTTCTTCATTCCATATACATTTCCATTGTAATGATTTAAAAAGCCTAACAATCCCCATTTGAATAAAAAAATGCATCCGTTAAGGGTTTCCCGAGAGCTTAGCTTACCCGTAAGATGGGAACCATTTGAGGAATTTGACTGCGCCTCCTTAGAGCTTTCGGTCTTATTAACCGAATTTGTAGGCTTCTTTCCAGATCTAAAGCAAGGAAAACAGCCCATTTCTATACCACCGTGTCCAGCAAAACAACCCTGTTTTGCCTCGAAACCTTAATGCTGCATCCGGTCCTCAATTTAAACTCCAAATTCCAAAAATAACAAACCTGCAACCCAGATTAAACGAAATCTCGCCAAAATCAGAGATCTTTACGCCAAAAATTGGGCCTCTGTCCTCGCGCACAGCAACCCCTGCAGCAAGTGACCGTAGCATGCCTGGCAAACTGAATATTATTCACGACAAGATCTAAACCCTAAAAATGCGAAGAACAAAAACGAAACAAATATCTACCAGACGAGCTCGAACTGCGCAGCTCCTCGACCGATTCCCTAAGGTCACGGCCAAAGCTGTGCCCGTTTAAAACGCGTGGCAATTGAGCTCGATTTAGTCGCTCCAGGAGCTGCTTGAGCGCCTTTTAGTCTTAGCCGACGGTCCCATTGGCAAAAATTCGCGCATCTTGAGCTCATGTTGAGCTGCGAACAGATCGGCCAACGGATCGAGGGCATCAGCAGGTTGCGAGATCGAATCCTGGTGCGAGTGGCTCCTGCATTTGTAGTTATAACAGTAAACCCTCCTGTACAGTCAAAGAGCCGAGCCACGAAAAACATCAGTGTCCGAAAATGCAGTGGGTGGACCAAAGTGTATATATAATATCTCTATTTTGTTATTATTATTTATGTAATAACTTTGTTGTGTATTCGTTTGTCCGTGGGAAATACTTAAAGCGGGACAAAGGCATTTTAGCGTGAATTCATTGCGATTAATGTCATAATGAGGTCGGAAATTTGTTTATTAGAGGAATATTCATTTGGATATTCACCGCTAAAAATAGAGGAAGTGGTCTCTTTGGTGGGAAAAAGTGGGTAACGTTACTTAAATTCCTTCTACGATGCACCAACGTCTCGAGATATTATTTTAATTAGATATTTTGATTGAAATAAATTTTATGATAATTATATAAATAGTTAGGTTAAAGAGTATCATTACAACTAAAATTATTTAAATGTTATTATTTTTACTTCATTATTATTAATATTATTTTAATGGTTGGGAATTTATATTACTATATTATTATAATTCATTTATATTATAGGGTAAAAATATTATTTTATTTTTAACTTACAATAAAAGATGTTAGTTATAGGGTTAAAATACATTTATTTTTAACTTACAATAAATGATGTTAGTTATATATTGTATTATGGTAATTGTTTTGTATTATGGTAATTGTTTTAATATCTGTTGTAATTTTAATGTAGTATTATTATTTTTACATATTTGGTTTTAAATCTCATTTTTACGGTACAATAAATGATATGGTAAAAATACATCTTATTTTTAAGTTATAATAAATGATGTTAGTTATACATTGCATTATGGTAATTATTTTAATATGTGTTGTAATTTCAATGTAGTATTATTATTCTTACATATTTGGTTTTAAACTTCGATCTTAAGGCACAATAAATGATATGGTAAAAATATATCTCATTTTTAAGTTATAATAAATGATGTTAGTTATATATTGTATTATGGTAATTATTTTAATATGTGTGTTGCAATTTCAATGTAGTATTATTATTCTTACACATTTGATTTTAAACCTTATTCTTAAGGTACAATAAATGATGTTAGTTATATATTGTATTATGGTAATTATTTTAATATGTGTTATATTATATGGTAAAAATACACTTCATTCTTAAGTTATAATAAATTATGTTAGTTATATTTTGTATTATTGTAATTATTTTAATATGTGTGTTGTAATTTCAATGTAGTGTTATTATTCTTACACATTTAGTTTTAGATCTCATTCTTAATGTAAACTAATGAGAACTTAACCTTGAGGGTATGAAGGAGAATTGACTCCATGACCTTTCAATAGTTATGGGGTGCTTGCAAGAGGACCTCGACCAATTAAGCTAACCCTAGGTGTTTTTTAGTGGTATTATTTTATGTTATATATTGTTGTGTTTAATTTTTTAGAAGAATATATAAGTGGACAAAGTCAATCTTTTCAATCATCTATTTTCTAGCAACCTTATGCTCTAATTTTTTTTAATCCCATGATTTTGATCATTTTAAAATGGAATGAACCTCTTTGGACTAAATCTTGGGATGAACCTCTTTGGACTAAATCCCATGGTCACTAGGTGCTTTACCTCATTCTAACAACGGTACCCAAGGTAAACCAATGGTTTCTATGGTACTTCTGATAAAATTCTACTAAATTTGTGAAATAATTTCAACAAAAAAAGTTTGAATTTGCTTATTTTTTCGTTGAAATGCACATTTATGGAAACCCACTAGGCACTTCTCCTCATTCCAATAATGGTACTCAAGGTAAGTCAATGGGTTCTAGTTTTGGCTACTTCACTTGACAAGGATATCAAGTGAGGACCACATATTAGCATAATCAACTAGCTCAAGGACTTGACCTTGTAGCCCCTTGCTTATAATTCATAGCAGTCAACCACTTGAGCTAACTCACCAACCTAAAAAAATTGGGCGCTAAAGTTTGCTAGAGAAATACAATTCATCTCTCTCTAGCCCATAAGCTAGAATAGAATTTGCCAATCACTTTCTAATGCCACACAAAGATTTTCAAATAGCAACTTGCACATATACATTCTTCCACTAGAACTAGAAAAAAAACCTATATTCTTAATCATTAAACAAAATTCAAATCAATCTATCTATCTATCTATCTATCTATAAAATAATTAACATCTATAGCAAGTGACATACAAACAAAATAAACAATGTATAAACATGAACGCACCTTACTTCCTTTAAAACTGAACATATAACATTTATAATAAAAAAAATTAACACATATTTTTCATTATTAACCCTTTAAATTAAATAAATTAATTTTATTTATTAATTTCTATATACTATTTATTTAAAAATAAAATAAGTTTTCTCAGGGTAACGTATTACTATCTTGAAAATGTTACCTTTGTTGTTGTTTTGATGGGCGCATCATTTTGAGGGATAAAGGTTAAGTTTAAATTGGTATGTTTTTACAGTCAATTTATATATATTATAGTAGTTTATATTATTAATTTAAAAATTATATAAAAACAATTTATCTTCAATTTTAAGTGGTTAAATATTTTTAAATAATAATTAAAAATAAAAATAAAAATAAACATAGTTGTAATAGTAGAATTGAGACTTCTGTGATCTGTCATAGTTATAAGAAGAGCTTCAGCATAAATCACATAAAAGACATCTTTGTCGACGCGTTTCGAACCAACTAGTGTGGTTCATCGTCAGGACAAGTTGAAGAAACAGATCTGGCCTAGCAAGTTAAATAGACTGTGCAGAGACTCTAACGGCTATATAACGGCTATATTTGACCCTAGGACCCAGCCCAACTATATTAACAAATTTAATATTTTATTCATAATATTGTTAATTCTATATCTAGAATTTAGTAAAAATAGGTACAATAACTAGAATTTATTAATTAAATAACATTAGGTTATTAATCAATTGATATTACTGGTTATTATAAATTAGCTATTAGTATAACTATAATATAAAAAATTATTAATAATATGTAATAATCTATTTCTAGAAAATAGTCAAAATTAGATATAAGGAGTAGTACTTTATTTAACTAACTGACAATAAAATGTTAAATGGTTATAATAAATTTATTATTCGATTTTTAGAAATTAGTAAAATTAGGTACAATGTCTAGATCTTACGTAATTTATTAATTAAATAACATCAGGTTATTAAACAAATAGTAATAATGGTTGTTATAAATTAGTTCTTAGTATTACTATAATATTAATTTTTTTTTAATATAATAATCTATTTCTAGAAAATAGAAAAAATTAGTTATAAAGAGAAGTAATTTATTTAAATAACAATAGGCTATTAATAAAATCTTACTAATGGTTATAATAAGTTTATCATATGATTGGGAGATTTTCTTTAAAAGAAGTACTTTGGTTATATAACTATATCGTATATTCTTGTTCCAAAAAATAAATAATTTCAAAGGTAATTAAAAACAATAGGTATTTAATTATTGAATTAATAACTAAATCTATCTAAGAATTATTTATTAAAGGTATGTTAATTTATGTAAAAACTTTACTAATTTACTAAATATTAAATCATATTTCTGCTTATAAACATTATTAAATTTGTCACTTATTAATACTATTCAAAAAGAGTTTAGATTTTGCAAATTGAATAAATATATATATATATATATTATTTTTAAAAATATAGAAAGGCCATACTTATAGCTGCTAGATAAAGGAGCTGAAAATGACTCACTCAAAAGAAGAAATCACAAAACACAATAAAATGACATTAACCTAAATATAAGTATACATTATAATATAGATACCCCAATAGTAATGACGCAGAGAGAAAACTACAAAACACCAAACCTGAAAAGGACCTTCATAAAAAACAGGTACAATTAAAAAGGGGATTAATGAATATACATTACTAATAATAGTATACACGAAAAGAAAAACAGAGAGCTGATCGACCTAGAAGAAAGCCTCCTAAGTCAACAGAGCGGGGATCCAACTTCTACTGACCTTCCACCCATCATCTCTGTTGAGATTGTTGGGTCTTCGCTCAATTTCAATAGCTTCCCTCAACTTGCAATGATGGAACCGATCCACCCTGGCAATGACTTTGGCCTTCTCGATGCAGACCTAATGTTTAGTCTTGTCTACATGCTCTGCTAGGGCTGAGGATTTAGTTCTTCCATGCCTCAGGTCTGCTGCTTGCTCGCAGATTCTCTGTTGGATGGAGCGCCCTGTTTCCCCTATATAGGGCGTCCCACAGGAGCAAGGAATTAGATAAACACCCTTCATGTCCTTAGGGTTAACAGGATCCTTCACCGACCGCAGGGAATTACGGATGGTCTTGAGGGGCCTGAAGGTGGAGGGAATATCAAACTTTCTAAGGATTCGCGCAATTTTGTCTGTGGTCCCCTGGATATAGGGAATATGGACACCTAGGTGGCGTTCCTTAGGTTCTTTCCTAATCAACGCATTTTTAGAGGCTTTAAGGAAAGCCCTCCGACCCAGGTGTCTACTATATCCGTTTTCCACAAATACATCAAGGAGGTGGGATTTCTCTCTATCCAGGTTCTCATTATCTAAAATCCTGAGGGCACGCGTGGCCAGAGTGCTAAGAACTCCCATTTTCTGAGCCGGGAAATGATGGGAATCGGCGTGAAGATACTGCTCTGTGTGAGTTTTCTTACGGAAAACCGCGTAGGAGAGAGATCCATCCTTCTTCCTAGAAATAAGAATATCCAAGAAAGGGAGGCTGCCATTGACCTCTTTTTCCATGGTGAACTTGATAGCTGAGGATTGGCCGTTGAGGTGATCCAGGAAACAATCCAGCTCCTCATGGCCATGGGACCAGATGACATTAGTGTCATCAACATACCTCTTCCAAAGCTTTGGAGGGAGACGAGCCGAGGCAAGAGCCTTGGCCTCGAAATCTTCCATGAAGAGATTCGCCACGATCGGGGAGAGGGGGGAACCCATGGCAACACCACAGGTCTGCTCGAAGAACTCTCCCTGGAAATTTTTAAGTTAATGCATTTTGAACTACTTATTGTGCTTCTTTGTCAAGTCATAGATAGATAACTAAAGTAGAGAATTAATATATACTAGAGATGTAATGGCTAATCCCAACAATGAAAATATTTTAATAATTGATTTATTCAATTATCTATTATTTAATTATGAAATTGAAAAAGCCAGGATCACAATATTTTATTAAATTATTTCTTCATTTATTTATAATTTGATCAAAGAAACATTAAAACCAAAAAAATAAATAAAAGAAAAAGCCTAAAGATTCGGAACATATTAAAGAATAAAAAAGTAAATGGAAATTAAAAATCAATAAAAGAAATGAAAAAAAAAAAAGTCAAAAAATAAAATACAAAAGAAGAGTGATATTTATTTAATAAATCATATAATTAATCAAAAAGAAATTTATATTTCTTCATTTATTTATAATTTGATCAAAGAAACATTAAAACCAAAAAAATAAATAAAAGAAAAAGCCTAAAGATTCGGAACATATTAAAGAATAAAAAAGTAAATGGAAATTAAAAATTAATAAAAGAAATGAAAAAAAAAGTCAAAAAATAAAATACAAAAGAAGAGTGATATTTATTTAATAAATCATATAATTAATCAAAAAGAAATATATATTAAAATATTAAAGTCAAAATTAATAGGAGTTGTCTTTAGTGCGATTTTTTGGACTTTCAGCTGTCGGAATCTGAGGGAAAATTTTGAGGCTAGAGGCAAATCTGGATTTGTGTTATTTAAACTGGTTTTTTATTGTATATATGGATTACACCCTGAAAAAAAACCCATTGTGCAAGGGTTACCAATCAAACTTGTGATTTCAATAAATTTATGTTGGATCTTAGAGGGGCACTGAGGGGAGAATTTACCAAAGGTAAAATACGGGGGCGGAATTGCCAAAAGTAAAATACTTCCACATAAGGAGAGAGAAATGATTTAACTAATAAAAACATGGTCAAATTAAAAAATAAAAATAAATAATTAAATAATTAATAAATAAATAAATTGAATAAGTTAATAAAATGAAGGGATTAGAAATATAAAATAAGATTTACAATTTCTAACATTATTGAAAAAGAAGTAAACAAAGGGGGGTAATACTCAAACTCTTACTCACAAAAAGGGAGAGAGCTACGAAAAAAGAACAGAGAGGGGATCCAACAGCAGCTTAACTTCTAACCATTGTCTCTATTAAGTGTCTTGAACCTTTTCTCAATTTCAATGGCCTCCTCAACTTATGGTGATGGAAGTGATCGATCTTGGCAATGACTTGGGAATCCTCAATACTAATGTGGTGCTTAGTCTTCTCTGCATGTTTAGCCAAGGTTGAGGAGTGAGTTCTGCAGTGTTTTATGTCAACCGTGTGTTCCTTAATCCTTTGATTAATGGAACAACCAGTTTCTCCAACGTAAGTAGTCCCACTTGAACAAGGGATGAAATACACACATTTCATGTCTTCAGGATTCATTGAGTCTTTGATTGATCTCAAGTAGCTACAAATCGTGTTCAAGCATCTGAAAGTGGAGGAAACATCATGCTTCCTAAAAAAATGAGCAATCTTATCCGTAGTTCCTTGTATAAAGGGTATAAAGGGGAGTTGAACATTGGAAGCCAACTCTTTAGGTTCTCTCTTACTCTTCGGAGCTTTGCTAGTCTTTATAAAAGCTTTGATACCTTAGGATCTGGTGAGCCTTGGTATTGCACTAAGAATGTTGCAACTCCCAAGGGCTCCTCAACTCAAATTATTAGCCTGGGTTAGAGGTGACAGTGTTATATGCACAGCAGATTAGATTCCACTCATGACACCCTCAGTCATGACATTTGATCAAAGTGCTCAAAGACCATTCCTCCTACTTAACTATAATGCAATATTGCTGATGAAAGTGCAATTGAAAACTAATTCTTGCTATGAAAGTGGAATTGTCATTTGCTTAACTTGTAGATGTTAATTAATCAATTCATGAAAGGACAAGGGCTAATCTACTTGCAAAAAGAAAGCTATTTCATTTTGCAAAGTTCATCAAACTACCAAATCTACGTACAAAAAGGAAGCTACTTTGTCTTGCATATTTCATCAAACTACCAACATAATTGCAGGTACCATCTACCTAGTTCGCACTTGCTTGAAAATCAGAAGTCTACTTGCATCATACTTGTGATAATAAAAAATAAATAAATAAATAAATAAAACAAAAACAAAAACAAAAACAAAAACAAACAAAAACAAAAACAAACAAACAAACAAACAAACTAATTCTACTTTGTTTTGCAGTGAGGAAAAGGAATGGTTGGAGTGGCCTAGGAGCTTTCTCTGATCATCAAATCACAATTAGGGGTCATTATTCATCTTGACTGAGCTAAAATTGAAGTGGGGATCAAAATTGGTGAAGAAAAGTGATGTTACAGGCTTGCTATAGGAGGCTGCTATAGGAGATCATGTATTGCTACAGGAGGGTCTGTAATGCTATAGGAGGGGTTCCGAGAGGCTTTTGAGGGTGAAAATGATGTCTTGAGGGTATGGAGAGGTGGATGGAGGTTAAAGAAAATGAAGGAAGGTTGGGTTGAGCCCCCTAGACAAGCCCAAGGCCTCTCAAAGGTCTGTCTTGCACTAGGATAAATGCTCGCGATGTCCTAAGTTTAATAGGCAAAGTGACTTATGGAAACAGAGTTTTGGTACAGAATTGAGGGTGGAAAGAGAAGATGGAGGAGTCCAAGATGGAAGTGGAAAAGGTGCCCTTCCCTGCAAATCAACACAACCTTGTAATCAATCACATACATACATACATTGATCATTAACAAAATGATATAACCTATGATGGAAAAGATGATTTGAATTTAAATAACATATATTTTATGCCATAACACTAATCTAATCACTAAACTGACTTCTAAGCTACAGAAAGAAAATGTAAAGCAAAACAACTAGCATTCGTCTATTTCCAAGAAATCATAAACACAATATTTTTGGACTGAGGCTGTGAATCCTTCCACTCATTCTCCCACAAGAGAGGTGATGTAGAAGCTTGCAACCACAGGTTTTTGTAGCTTAATCTATATTGAAATGAAAGAAATTATGAACTACTTGGAATCAAGAACAAAACATAAGTACAAAAAGAGCGACCAAAGTGTCTGGGTTCGACCCAAACCCAAGGGTCTCAGCCCTCTAAAACTAACTTAGATGCAGCTTAATCTCCAACTTCTTGTTATCAGAAAGTAAAGGTATCATACATCACATAAAAGTTCAAAATGACAATGTCAAGCTTCAAGCTCAATAGCTACACCTTTTTGAATAAAAACTTTGAATCCTAATGAGCTTTTATTCTTGTTTATTTATACAAAAGGGTAGTTGATAGTAGCTCCCTTGAAAATAGGAGTGATTCCCTCCTTGATCTTGGAAATGGTGGATATTGTCCCTCTTGAGCTTCACTTGGACTAATAGTTACTCGACTACCAATGAATCCGAACTAGTGAGAGAGGATGTTGTGATCCCAAGCTGAGTTAGGGAGTTAAGGAGGTGGACAAACCCCCTAGATTCTCTCCTAGGTTGCCTCCATCAAGCCCCTGCACAATAATTGCCTAAAAAATGCTTCTTTTTCCTGTAATTAAACCACGTTAGGCCACATATTATGACAAACACCTTTTATTCCTCTTACTAAGCATAATATAACAAAAAATGTGAATTAATGTGAGAGAAGGATAGTTTTGAGGTTGGAGGATGGCATGATGATCTTCAAAATATACCTATTGATGGGACTCATCATCACCCCTTACTGAAGGTGTTTCTCATCCTCTGAGAAACTTAGTCACCCATGTGAAGCTCTTTCATGGCCTTGGTGGCCTCTCTGACATCCCAAGGCTCCTTAGATGGTGTGCCCTCTTGTGGGTAAAAACCTGCATTTCTTTTTATCTCAGTCCACTCCCTCTACTCTTATGTTTCATCTCTTCCTTCTTGTAAGCCTAGCAACAAGGGTGGACTGAGTTTGATTCCTATCCACCTGATTTTCATCCTCTACATGATTCTCTTGTATAATGGTGTTCTCTCCAAGGCATTCCTTAACCTTTCAGGAGAGTGATATTCTATGACTTGTAGACTGTGGGGTAAGGCATGCCATCTTCTCTGGAAAGCTTGCAAACTCTTTGTTCCCAACATTCTAAAGGTGTCTTCAAAGTCCAAAATGGCTTGATCTTGGGTAGCAATGTATATGGGTGCCAAAGTAGCATCACTGGAGATGAGGCTATGATTGTTGATGACAACCTTAGGTCTCATTAGCTCTGCTCTGATATACAAGGGTTCCTTCTCCTCCTTTGTCATCACCTTTTTCACCTCCTCAGCCCTTGTCTCCTCATGATTCAACTAATATGCTAAAGCCATTAGTTGCATGTCTCCCAATATTGAATTGGGATCCCAAAAATTCAGATTTGTCAAAGTGAGATTATGCATATAGAATTCATCTAACTTTGCCTTGTCTTCCATATTAGTTTGGTTACAAAAATCAATAAACTACTTGTAGTCCTGAAAAGGTAGTGACCCATATTGTGCTAGAGTTTTTATTTGGAACTGCAACCACTCCTTTTTGAGGAAGAGAGCATAAGACTTTAATGGTTTCCTGCATTGCAGAGCTTCCATAGAGAGACTTTCCATGGTGGCAAGTTTTGTTTCTTTCTCCTACAACCTATCTCTCAACCTTGTGCTTTATGCATGTAGCTACTCCTTCATAATAAACTCCCTCAGTCTCAAATCACTTAATTCCTTAGCCATTTCAACAACTTTCTCCTCCATGAGGCCCACATCTTCCACATTCTTGGATTTGGAAATTTGCATCCACTTGTTGGTTCCACCTCTCTCTCTCTCTCCAACTCATAAAGGAGTGGGATTGCAAAATTCTCAGGGATAACCTTTCCTCCTTCAACAAATTTGTAGTAGGACTCCAAGGTAGGTTGTGGGTCAGCCTCTTGGAGCTCTTGTAGGTCTTTTCCAACTCACTTTGAGGTGGCTGCTTCTTTTTGTAGCTCTTTTTTGCACTCCTATAGCTTTCCCTGTTCTTCCTGTAGCAGACTCTGCCCCTCCTTCAGCAAACCTTGCCTCTCCTGTAGCAAACCTTGTTCCTCCTGTAGCTTCTCTTCTTCTAGTTTCTCAAATGCAGCTTGTGTCCTTGGCTTCTTGAAGGTCACTGAACTAGTGGTGGGCCTACCCATATGTTATAGGTGACTTGGTTTTGGTTTTAGTAGAAGTGACTTCATCAATCTTTCCTTCGCTAGGTCCTATTTCTTCCTTTTTACTTGGTGATTCATTAATAATTATAGGGACCTTTGTAGGAGCCTGTGGTTTCTTTCTCTAATTCTAGTTCTCTTCCTGGTTCTGAAATACATGGGACCTTATCTTGATTGTTTCCTCTTGGGCTTGACAGGAGTGTCCAATGTAGCTAATGTTGCAGCTACTTCCTATTCAATATCCCATGGAAAGATACTTGTTTGATGTGGTTGTTCCTATTCTCCTTGGGGTTTAGAGGTCTCCTTAGGGCTTACTCTCCCTTCTACCTGCTTCTCCCCCTCTTCTCCTTTGATTTTGCTTCTCCTTCCTCTGTCTTTGTTGCCTCTTTTTCCTCTATTTTTCTCTCTTCCTCTTTTGTTTTTGTTGCCCCTTCCTCCTCTATTCTTGCTCCTTTTTCTTCCTTGGTTTTGCCTTATTTACCTCTAGTTCTAGAGTTTGGTGTCTCTCCAGGTGTGTTGGCTTGGGTTTCTATGAAAGTCTCCCTATCCATCTCCATAAATTTATTCCATAGGACAACGATCCTCAAGTGGCTCAAAGCATCCATCACTATTAACTTGATGAGGCCACGGTGAGCTAAGTTTTGGTGCTTTCCTTCCCTCGCCTTCTAAATCATCTCCATGAATGACTAACAGAGGAAATGGGGAACACTAAGTATTTGAAGGAGAGGCAATTATGCCTTGAATCTCAACTCATGGAGCAATCTGAAGTGTTAGGCATAAATCACACTCAATCTCCCTTCACAAGATATATACTTGAGGATATGGTGAGCTACCTCATCCCAAGGGTAAGGTATACTTTCTCTTCTTACTCCATTATTATCTTCTACATGTTTCTCTTTTAAAAGGAAGAAGTTTTTCCTAGTTGTGACACTCACTTGCTTGTCTTCTTTACTCCACCTAATTCCTAGAAGTAAGGTGGTCACCCCGCTTAAGGTTTCAGGACTGAGAGAGATGGCCAACCCTCTGACAACAGTAGTGGCATTGTCTTCCTCTTGAGAATGTAATAATGGTAAATTCATGAGCAAGATCATCATCATACACCTTTAGTAACTCAAAGAAACCCAACCATTGGTGAATCCTCTTAGTGTCTGAGGGTTATCTTCTTTTAAATCCTCCCCCCATTTCTTCTACTATTCCTCCTTGGTGTTATTTAGGTGTGGAATTCAAAAAAATTCAAATGATCTCAGTGGTGAAAGAATGTTAAATTTCTTGGTAGTGGTGAGGGAGAAGGGTACTCAAATTGATATCAACCAAATTATTTTCTCCTCTTTTAACTACAACAGTTTTCAAAAAGACCTCCTACTGATCAATTGATTGTTACAGACTCTTAATTTCAAGCAAACTTCTCAGACAAATGGATGCATAAATGAGGAAGGAGGGTGTCACTTACTTCTTGTCAAAACAATTTTGTGTATGCATGAAGGTTTTGAGACAATATTGAGCCATTGTGACTCCCTTTTCACCTCCCAATTTCTCCTGTAGCTCCTCTCGACCCTCCTATAACACTTGCAAACATGGTTCAGAACTCCTTGGTGGCACCCTAGGTTGTCTAATACAATAGCTTGTCCTTCCTCTACCTATTTTTGGAATGAGTGATGGTGTAAATGAAGTCGAGCCCAGTACATAGTATCCACTTTGGGTTAAAATCTTGGAGTAGTTTGGTGACATGGCATTAAGACGAGTTTCCTCTTTTGGACCATTGTCCCCACTCACTGTAATCATTTCTCTCTCAATGTGATTATCACCCCACTCTCTGAGGACACTGCTTAATTTTGAGCTGACATTTCCAAGTTGCATGGGTGCCTTAACTCAAACTTAATTTTACGAGCTGAGGGTGGTCAAGTTCACTCGCCACCTCTAGCCTATTAAAACACCTCTCTCAACCATTACATATTTTTAGTCATTTTATGCATAGGGAATAGGTGAGGGTTTCCATACTTGAGCCTACGTGTGGATCGAATTGTTGCAGATGGTCGCATGCTGGAGCTAGGCCATATAATCATTATGATAAAGGGAGTTGACTCTTTGACATGTTTCATGTGCATGTCTTCATATTTGATGACACCTTAACTGTCGATTTTGTTGTGTGTGTGCAAGTGCCTTTCTGATGTCCAAGTTGCTGGTGGTGGTGGAAAGCCTTCATGACGATGACATGTCTCTTCCTAGTTGCATACAAGGATCCATCATGCCTTCTGGTGGTGGGAAAAAAATATCAATGACTTCTGTTGTGATTGCACAGGCTCCTACAGGAGGACTTTTCTTCTTGTAGCAGTCTTTTGATCCTCCCTTGAAGTCTTTAGTTTGCATGATGGTGTTGAGGGAGATGATGACAAGCCATGAGGACAGGGTTAGAGTCACAAGGGAGTAGTACAAACACTATAGAAATAGAAAATGGTGGCTTATGTGTTTTTTTAGAGGTAGGACAAAGTGGAAAATTTGAACAATTTTTTGGTGAAATGCAGTGGATGGGTGATGGATGGATGATGAGTAGATCATTGGAGGGCCCTCTTTATCATTTCCTAGAGGCATCATGGTATTTTGGGATGTTCTCCTCATTGGATCCCCCTCCTGTAGCATTACAGAACCTCCTATAGCAATACAGGCCCTTCCTGTAGCATCATAGTGAGGAGGTGAAATTCAAATTTCTAGTTGATTGGATGGTGGAGAGAGATGATTATATGAGTGGAGAGTATGGAGATGAGGTGTATGGATGGGAGGATAGATGAGAGCTTGTAGGTTTTGTCCTGTAGCCATGAGATTTTCCACTGTGTGCAGTACTGCAAAAGGAGAGAAAGGTTAGCAGGCATGGTGTAAGCTTCTTCCTTGTGTTCCTCTTTTCCTCGTTTTTTTCTTCTTCTTCTTTTTTGGACAAAAAGGCTGCCTCTATGCAGGTTTTCAACCTGCATGCCTTCCCTAGGTGCCTCAGATGAGGTTTTAACCTAGGGATATTTATTTTTTCTTTTATTTTTATTTGCTCATGAGCTGCCTCAGAGAGGTTTTCAACCCTGGAGTTGGCCTCAGATGCCTCATTGAGGTTTTCATCCAGGATTTTTTATTTTATTTTTATTTTTTTCAAATTTCTAGGAATGTTGTGGACTGGAAGCTATGAAACTCCCAATCACTGCTGACTGAACTTATGAATTCTTCCTTGGACAGAGGTCTTCTATATAGCTTCAACCTATAACCATTTACAAGTAAGGGAATGCCTTCCTCATCAATGGTTTTGATCTGGACAAATCCATTTTCATAACACTTTTCTACTAGGTATGGACCCAACCATCATGTCATTAGCTTCCCTTTGAAATCTTTGAACCTGAATCATATAACAGGGCGCAATATCCTTCTTGAAAAGTCTTTTCCTTTATATGTTTGTCATGCCATACCTTCCTTTGCAGTTGTATGACTTAAGTGTGTAGCAGAGCTTGCATTCTAAACTCATCTAAGCCATTAAGTTGGAGTAATCTTTCTTATTGTGTTGTAGTGAAGTATAAGTACAACTGAGCTTCCATTCTCAAAGTTTTATATTCAAACTCAATAGAAAGCAAAGCCTTCTTCCCATAAACCAAGTCATATGGAGTGAACCCAATGGTGGTTTTCCAAGTGGTCTTGTAGGCCTAAGTGGCCTCTACTAGTCTTTCTACCCAATATTTCCTACTGATGCTAACAACCTTGGTGAGGATGATCTCCAATGCTCTGTTTGTGACCTCTACTTGCCCATTTGCTTGAGGGTGATAGGTAGTGGATGTGTTTTGCTTGACATGGTGTTGCCTCATGAGATCTTCAATCAAATTTAATGTGAATTGTGCTCCTTGATCGGTGACTACCTCCCTTGGATACCCAAACATGTAGAAGATGTTTTCTCTTAAAAACTCAGCCACTTTCTGCTTAGTTGTTGCTTTGACTGCCTTTGTCTCATCCCACTTTGTCAAGTAATTAGCGCACACAATGATGTACCTCTTATGTCCTGATGGTGGATCAATTGGCCCCACTTGTCAAACAACTCTAATGAAACTTGAGGTTGTAGGGGAATTTCACCCCTTGGTGTGGGTTTGCCCATCCCCTGGCACTGATCACACCTAGTGGTGTATCTCCTTGCATCTTGATGTAAAGTGGCCCAATAGTAACCAATCTGTAAAACTTCAAAGGTTGTCCTTTTAGCAGCAAAATGACCCCCACAAGGATCATCATGACATGCTGAGAGGATGTCAAAGACCTCCTCTTCTCTTACACATCTCCTCGGGATCTAATCTGGTCCCAATTTGAAAAAAAATTCCCCCAATCCAAGTGAAAGGAGGGCTTTTGCTTACAATCTTGCTTTTCTCTCTGGACTATATATTAGGAGGGAATCTCCTAGCAACCAAGTAGTTGGATATGTCAGCAAACCAATGAGAAAGCACTGAGATGGAAAAGAAGTGTTCATTTGGAAGTTGATCATCCACTATCTCCTCATTACCTGCAGGCAAGGTTAACTTGGACAAAAAATTTGCAACCACATTTTCTTTCCTTGGTTTGCCAATAATAGTCAAATGAAATTGTTGTATAAAAACCATCTAATTATCCTGGCATTAACATCAGACTTATTCATCAAATATTTAATGGTTGCATGATCATTATGAACAAAAGTTTGATACCTAGTGATATAATGCCTGAATTTGTTTAAAGAATGTACTACAACTAAGAGTTCTTTTTTCAGTGACAGTGTAATTCAACTCAGCTTTAGACAAATTCTTATTAATTAAATAGATGGCATAAGGCAATTTATCTTCTACTTGTCCTAAGGGTCCCCCCACAGCTTTATCTGATGCATCAGTATGGATATGGAAAGGCAATGCCCAGTTGGGACCCCTAAGGATGGGTGTAGTGGTCAATTTTTGTTTCAACACTTCAAGGGCCTCTTGACAATTGCTTGTCCAACAGAAATTTAAATCCTTGGCCAATAATCCAAACAAAGGTGAAGCTACTTTACTAAAGTCTTTGATGAATCTCCTATAATACCTATCTAGTCCTAAGAAACTCCTGACATCTCTTTGATTTTGAGGGGTAGGGACCCTTTTGATGATGGCAATTTTGTTTGGGTCAACCTGTATCCCTTCCTTGGACATGGAATAGCCAAGGACAATCCCTTCATTCATGAAGAATTCAAATTTCTCAGGGCTCAAAGAGATATTCATTTTGATACATTCCTTCAATACCTTGCACGGATTGGAGAGAGCTTCATAGAAGTCACATCCATAAGGAGTGAAATCATCCATGTATGTTTCAATAGAGTCATGGACAAGTTCAGCAAAAACACTCAAAACTGCCCTCTGGAAAGTAGCAGGGTCATTTCATAAACCGAATGGAAGAAATCTATAAGTAAAGGTACCCCAAGGACATGTAAATCTAGTCTTATCTTGGTCTTCATGGCTGATCTAGATTTGGTTGTATCCACTAAATCCATCTAGGAAGGAGAAGAATTCCTTCCGTGCAAGGCCATCTAGGACTTGGTCAATGAAGAGTAAAGGAAAATGGTCCTTCTCTGTAGCCTTGTTAAGTTCCCGGTAATCAACACAGATTCTCCATTTCCCATTCTTCTAGGGAACTAAAACAAGAGGTGACACCCACTCACTATATGAAATGGGGCATATGAACCCTGCATCTTGTAGCTTTTGTAGTTCTTCTTTCACAATGTCCTTAAGAGCTGTGTAACGAACCTCCTTAGCCTACCTAGGAAAATAGCCTTTAGACCCCATAAAATTATTGATTTTTATATCAGTTACGATTAGATTCAACAGTTGTCACTAGTTCAGTGAATCAAGGATCATAACTGCTGTGAGAGATCCAGGTGATGAGTCATATACCATGTGTAATATCCCATGCTCTCTTAATATGTAACCCTTACCATAACTTTTGTGTCTTCATATAATATTCCAAGTAGCAACAATAACACATTTCTTGCTAGCATGGGCTTGCAAAGTTACTATTGTTTAATAGGCACATGCAAGATTACCTACATTATTCCCCAACCAGTAGAACATTTAGATCCAGTTGTCAGAGGTTATAATTTAGATTAACTCTTAAGGACAATCATAACATACAACCATTAGACTCTTTGACAACACCCTCATTAATATGTAATAGAATATTACTGAGTCTATTGCACCTAATTGATATAGCTCATGCAGGGCATAAACAATACTACCTCATTATACAACTAGCAACATTACTCCATAATTGTTTGCATGCACCAAAGTCTTAAGGTATAAATAATATCAGATAAGTTAGAGACACTCTATTTTACTGGAGCGCCTTTAATGAGGTCGAAGATTAGATTCAACAATTACTTCATTGCGATCTAAAGTCAAATAATTAGTTAAATGCATACATTCATTGACTACACAACTTCTATACTCCTGAGCTGAACAATTTAACCATTCTAACAATAGAAAATAAATATAAAGATAGGAAATCAACCATCAACATGTCTAAGCTAAATGATTTGACTTCATAACAAGTATGGATAAATATAAACACCATACCATGCAAGTGAATCTCATCAAAATAGAGGAAAACACCATTAAATCTATTAATACTTAAGCATATATAATTCATTCAATTATTCCCAGAACTAAGACACCTCCTCATAGGAAAATTGGAACAATAACAAAGAGAGAGAGAGAGTAAGAGTCAACATACAAACATTCCATGCAAATAACACCAACTAAATCTCACTTGGAGGGAGGAGCACCACCACCCAGCCATGAATCACCTCTAATTCCCCCCGAGCCGAAGATCTTGCCAAGGATCAATTGTCCTCAATTGATCGATGCATTAGGTATTTAATACCCTATTTCATGATTTAGTTACCATTAGTGGTGTACCTCTTTATGGATTTTTCCATTTGCCTCGGTCTTATCTGGAAAAGCTCGTCTTTATCTCCCACGACACATTTCCACATAAAAGCTTGCCTTTATCTCCCGCAAATCTTTTATGTCCGGTGGATATTTATCTCCTATCCATTCGATGGATATCCAATCCATCCAGGCTTATCTAGAATCACATCTAGAAGCTTATTGTTTGGTCAATTTAATGTCCTTGAATTGGCAATCATAAATTGTCAACCAAGGTGCGTAGACTGATGAAGTACATGTGCACAATATGTGCTTGGAAGTTATTCATTAGGTTGTTATGTATTTGTTAAGATCTAAACTTAAGATGGGGGCGGTGTTTGTCAATTGTATTAGTGTCGTAATTCTTAGGGATGTTGATTAAGTTTCCTAGGAATTAATCTCTATCCAATTAGTTTGTAGATGATGTGAGAGTGATTTTACTTATGTTAGATTGTTTGGGATTTTTTATCTTAAATCTCTATGTTGCAGGTCCTAATTCTTTAAGTGCAAAAAGAAACCTATTCTATTAGCTATGAAGGAATACTATTGAACTCAATTGTTTTAGGAGAGGTCTTCTCGCTTGTTCAAATTCTGCTCAAACAAAGTAACCCAAGCAACATCTATATTATGAATTGAACACACTTCAATTATGCTGGATAATAAGCAAAGGAAAGAACTGTGCAATACCAGGTATAAAGCAAATTATATAACAATCTAAGCTAGGTATAAAGCAAATTAAAGTTCTTATGCAGATAACAATTCACTGGCGAGATCATTATGCAGCATTGTCACACAAAACAGAGCAATTGAAGAATTAAAGGAAATCAGATTGTATTTGATTAAAACCTGCCATTGTTTCTAGGGGGGCCTCCACATATCAGTTCAGAGCTTCAAATCAACACAACACTCGCACACAAAAACCAATTCTATTCACATGAAATTCACAAACTATTCATAAACATATTATTTGGCGCACACCCAAATAACAGTGCGACCATTAGTTTTATAGCAGGTCTCTTGGCTAACTGTATGAAGATTTTAAGCCTAATATCTCTAACCTATCTAAACTTATATCGTTAAACCGTCATTTTGCTATTTTGAAAGCAAAACGATAAGGTTTCAACTGATCTCGGCTTCCATTCTGCGTTAATCTAGTGGTTGACTTGGAGTTTGACTGCGATCTCCTGTGCTTCTTTTAGCAAGCAATTTTGAGTGGATAGGAAGGTATCCACGAGGGAGCCATCCTCTATCCATCCTCACCTTTTGCTGCTAACTTGGAACTCTAGAACCTTGCGAACAATGAAGACAGCTACGAAAACCTGGATTAGCTGCGGAAACAAGCTGATTCGGTAGCCAATTGCAACTTTAATAAAACAATAGGGTATACAGTTAAATATGAACAAGAAAACATACTATTGCATACCTTCTTCAAAACCTGGTAGGTATGGTTTTATTTAAGTGATAAATATATATGAAAAAGAGAGGATCATTAGGCAAAAAGGATGTCATGGTAGGACAATATTCAGACTGTACATTCACCCGGATTGGAGATGTTGTATGTCCTCATACACTTCTTCCATGTATTTTGCTTGTGCCTCTTGTTTGTCATCTCCCTGTTTCACTCTTTTCATCTTTTTGGCAAAGATTGGCATTCTAGGCTTCCTCATTAGAATTTCGTACTTTAAACTGATTATCTCTCTCTACATAATTTTGTTCTCTTTCTTTAGCTTCTTGTTTTTCTTATACCACAAGCTTATATGTAGGATCAGATTGTCACTCTTGGAAATCTGTATCTCACTCCGTGTCTTCAGGGCTTGATTTTCATTTTTAAGATACCTATTCAGTGTTTCTAGTTCAAAGATTTCATGCTTCAAGATGTTTGAGGCCGATTGTTCATTCACCTGGTTGCTTCCTTCTCCAGGGCTCTGTATTGTTTCCTTTGGTGTTGTCGCCTTCCTTTCCAGTGACTCTATGTAGTCATATATTTCTTGTTGTGCGGGGTCAATTCCCAGACTATGTATCGGGCTTCCTAGAGGTGAGTTGTAAGGCGGTGGTGATGATCTTGGTGACCCTTTTGGAGAATTCCCAGGGCTTTCAATTGTATCACCCTCTATTGGCTCATCCCCTGTTGGATCAATCTATGTTGGAGTGTTCTATGTTGGCTCCTCTGCAGTTGGCTCCTTTTCATTTGGCTCATTTTCCTCGAGGTTAATGTATTCTGTAGTTTTTGAGGTTGTTTGTGGAATCATGCTCAACCTCGTGCTCCTTCTCAACCCTGGGGTTTGTGTTTTCTTCATTTTCCTCCTCTTATTTCCTGATTTTTCCTCTAGAGGAGAGGTTTTGGTGTGTGAGAATTCTTCTTTACTCGGGCTGGATTTATTTCTTCTAGGTTTCCCCTCTTCATTCTCTGCAAAAATTTTACTATAGACAGCTCTTCTTCTGTTACCTTTGTCTGAGTTTGAGGTGCCTGTTCCTTTATCATTTCTATGGTTCTCTTTCTCCCTCTAAGGGCCCTACTACTACTTGGTTTTTCTGGGGATTTTTCCTCAAAATGGTTCCTTATTAGGAAACTCTCCCAGTCATCCCCTATACTTCGGAGGTGAAATTCGACCAATATTTTTACCAGACCATGATGTTACACGGTGTTTTCTATGCATTGAATTTTCTTTTGAACATTTGTAGCCATTTTCCTGAGGCTATTCAAGAGAAAATAGGGGAGGTTCATTTTATGACCCTCAAGGAAGTGCATCATCATTCTAACATGATAAAAATACATTTGTCCAAACCTACCCTCACAAGTGATAAACTTCTGAAGCACAAGTAATAAGTTTCTCCATTTGTTTTTAAGAGCAGAGCTTGGAATACCTTTTTTGTAGACCGTAATGTCCATGTTCGGATTCTTGAGGAAAACCTTCCAATCCTCGCTGTCAATCCCTCTGTTTTTAAACCATTTTTCTCCATGTCTTGGCAGCTTGGTGGCCTCAACAATCACAGACTCCGTTACTATGAGTTTTATGTCCCCAATTTCGGCCTCCAGTCCATCGAATGAGCACGCAAATGTCTTGGTTACCTCCTTGTGGAAGCCATTAAATTTCTCAATGAACTGCAACCATTATCTTCTTTGCAACAACTCCCTAGTTTGTGGGTACCCCTCTGGGAAATGCTTCCCTGCTAGCTCAATTCGAACAATTACCCCCATGCCGAAGGACGCTTCGCCTCAAAGATTGACTGCCTTGACAGGAAAACGGGACTGGTAGGGTTTGCTAGTTGGCGGAAAGACAGAGTGGCTGTGAAAGATCAGAGGAGTGTAGGAATAAGGAAGAACAGATGGGTTATCAAAAGGATTATGGGAATGAATTCGACCGTTAGGCACATTCAAACTTATGATTTGGTAATTAATTTGGCAGATTTGGCACAAGGTCATGACATGACTTTTAGAGTGGTGGCATATGATATTTCGTTAAGCGGCCATTACCCTTAGGTTATAATGATTGCACTTTAGTACTATATCTTCTTACTCATACATGTTATATAACCTTTCCTATTGTTAAATTAAAGCAGCACATACCTTTAATTTTCTGTTGTTAACCTTATTTGTTGTCCTTTAATCTCCTGTAGGTGCCTTGTTGTCAACTATCCTTTAATCCAAGTCACCAAGCATCCTTGTAGACTCCAAAATTATTTGGCTGCAGAAATTTGTTTAGCTGCGGAAAGTTGTTGTTTTTGCAGCTTAAGGGAGAAAGCTTTTAGTAGATGAACTTTATTGTTTTCTCTTGTGAAAAGAAAATTTGAAGTGCCAACAAATTGGTTTTCACTTTAAATTTTCTATATAAACATGCCAACAACATGTTGCTTTTCATGTTTATACATTTTTTTTCATATTAAATTAAATATAAAGATATAATATACCAATAATTTATTATATAATATATATATAAATTATATAAAATAATATATATATAAATATATATTTAAGAACAAACTGAATGAAAATTTCTAAGGTGGAAAAGAAGAAGAATTCTTCTTAACAATCTTCAGTTCTGAATTAACCTGAAATATTTTAGCAAATTCCTCTCTTGTTAATGGTTTTTGGTAAAGCTTGAGTCGATGTCCATTTACTAATAGAGGAGTTCTTTCTTCGTCAATAGTCCTGATTATAACTACACCATTGTCAAAGACATTCTCAACCTCATAAGGTCCAAGCCAATGGGTCTGGAATTTCCCTTGAATATTTTTGAATTTTGAATCAAAGAGCAATGCCCAATCTCTTGGATGAAACTTCCTTTCTTTAATGTACTTATCATGCCATCTTGACCTCTGTTGTTGCACTAAGCTTGTTCTCTGGAAGGCCTCTTGTCTGATTTCATTGAGCTCATTTAATTGTGTCATCCTTTGCTTCTGGGCTTCTAACAAGTCAATATCTAACTGGAATGTTGTCTTATAGGTCTGGATTTGGAACTCTATTGGAAGTAAGACTTGCTTCCCATAAACAAGTTCATAGGGAGTATGTCCTGTTGTATTCCTCCATGTAGTCCTATAGGCCCATAAGGCTTCTGGAAGCTTTTCCACCCAGTATTTCCTATGTAGATGTACAGTCTTTGTAAGGATAGCCTCGATCACCTTATTTGTGGACTCAACTTGTCCATTGGCTTGTCCATGGTATGGAGTTGACTTCCGATGTTTTATCTTGTATTGGTCCACAAGCTTCTGCACTAGTCTAGATGTGAACTGTGTCCCTTGATCTGTTACAATTTCTCTTGGAATACCAAAACGAGTAAAAATATCCTCAAAAAGAAATGAAACTGCAGTATTTTCAGTAGCAAAAGGAAGTGCTTTAGCTTCTACCCATTTGGTGACATAATCAGCACATACCAGAATATACTTCTTTTGCTTTGAAGGTGGGCTGATTGGTCCAACAAAATCCAGTGCCCATTTTTCAAATGGTTCGATAAGTATCTGTGGTTGCAGTGGCATCTCGTTTGAAAGAGTAGGGTTTCCCATTCTCTGACAACTGTCACATCTTTTAACATATTCCTTGGTGTCCATGAAAATGGAAGGCCAATAATATCCTAAAAGCAGGATTTTGTAACCAGTTCTTTTGTCAAAAAAAATGTCCTCCACATGGCTCATCGTGACAAGCTTTTAGTATGTCTGGTATTTCATCCTCCCAAACACATCTTCTGATGATGAGGTCTAGTCCTGTCTTATATAATTCCTCATTTATCCATGAGTAGGATGTTCTATTGTGGACTATTATTCTTTTTTCTCTAGGGGATAAATGAAATGGCATTTTTCTTGTGGCCAAATAGTTAGCAATATCTGCATACTAAGGTGATTTAATAGACACTGCAAAAAGATATTCATCAAGAAATTTATCTTCTACGGGTCGATCATTGTTTTCATTTTGTATTCTAGATAGAAAATCGGCAATTGTGTTTTGTTTTCCTGGCTTATCTAGAATGGTTATGTTGAATTCTTGTAAAAGTAGAAGCCGTCTAGTTATTCTTCCATTAGTGACTAGTTTATTCATTAGGTATCTAATGGCGGAATGGTCTGTGTGGACAAAGATTTCATAGCCAGTTATATAATGTCTGAATTTATTAATGGCATGAATTATAACTAAATTTAACTCTGCAGGGGTTAAATTTTTACTATTATAATAAATGGCATAAGGAGTGAGATCTTTTTGTCCTAAAACAACTCCTAAGGCTGAATCTGAAGCATCTGTTGAGATATGGAAAGGCAATTTCCAGTTAGGTCCTTTTAGGATGGGTGCTTCATAAATTCTCTTTTTCAATGTTTCAGATGCAACTTGGCATTCAGAATCCCAACTGAATTCACAGTCTTTAGTGAGTAATTTAAATAGTGGGGATGCAATTTTTGCGAAGTTTTCTACAAATCTTCTATAGTATCTGGTAAAACCAAGAAAACTTCTAACATCCTTTTGACAACTTGGCACTGATAACTTGGAAATGACTTCCACCTTAGATGAGTCTACATTAATTCCATCTCCGGAAATATGGTGACCTAAAACAATTCCCTCGTTAAACATCATGAAACATTTTTCATGGCTTAATGAGAGGTTTGTTTCTTGACATCTTATTAAAACTTTTTCCAGGTTTTCTAGTGCTTCATTGACAGAATCCCCATAGACTGTGAAATCATCCATGTACACTTCCACACAATCATGGATAAGGTTAAAGAAAATGCCAAGGGCTGCCCTTTCGAATGTTGCTGGAGCATTACATAACCCAAAGGGAAGTACTCGGTAAGCATAAGTTCCCCATGGACAAGTGAATGTAGTTTTATCCTGATCTTCAGGGGCCACCTGAATCTGGTTGTATCCATTGAACCCATCCAAGAAGGAAAAATATTTTTTCCTTGCTAAAGTATCTAAGACCTGGTCTATGAAAGGTAACATAAAGTGGTCTTTTAATGTTGCTTTATTCAACTCCCTGTAATCAATGCATGCTCTGCATTTTCCATTCTTTTTAGGGACAATTACTGGGGGTGAAACCCACTGACTATTAGATATTAGATAGATGAAATTTACATTTAATAATTTCTGCAATTCTTCCTTAACAATTTCTTTTAGAATTGGGTTCATTCTTCGCTGAGGTTGTCTAACTGGTCTTGCATTTTGTTCAATGTAGATATGATGTATGCAAGTTTTAGGACCAATCCCTCTCATGTCAGTGTATTCCCATGCAAAAGCAAAAGAATGTTTCTATAAAATTTCTATCAATTGTTTCTTTTGCATGTATTTCAAGTTTTCATTGACATTTAAGGTTTTTCCTGGAAAGATTTCTATCAAGGAATTCCCAATTTTTTCCATGGACAACAATGATACTTGTTTAGAGGAGAGATATTCATTTCGACTACGCTCATAATGTGAGGAAGATTCATTATTTTCTAATAAATTTAAAAGTTTGTCTTCCTCTTTTACTTGTTCAGTGACAAAAATAGGTTGTATATTGTTATGAAACCAGCTCAAGAAAAGATAGAAAAGATCGATCAACACCTTAAAATTCAGCCTCTTCGAGGGGGCAACCTCCTTTACATTACATAAATGCACAATTCTTGGATGATACAAATGAAAATACCTCCTTTCTATATATAGGAGTCTAAGGGGTCATAA